>JAFEMH010005133.1:0-176852 GCA_022495995.1 Adenophora triphylla var. japonica
TCGGTCAGCAAAAGTGCCAAATTCCTATCGTGAGGCGTACAAGATGATTGCAGATTTGGGTTTCAGTTATAAAACATGGGACGCGTGCATTAATCATTGTATGTTGTTTCGAAATGAAACTGAAAAACTTACTAAATGTGAAATTTGTGGAGCCTCAAGGTATAAGCAAGAAGAAGAAGGGGGTGGCGGTGAAGGTGTGGAAACAAGTGGCAAGAATAAACTTCCCAAGCAGGTAGCGATGAAGAAAGTATGGTATTTTCCCTTAAAGCCAAGGTTGCAAAGGTTGTATTGGTCATCTAAGACCGCGACACTCATGAGATGGCATGCCGAGAAAATAATAGACGATGGTGTGCTGAGGCATCCTGTAGACTCTCATGCGTGGAAGGGATTTGATAAACGTTATCCATTATTTTCAAGTGAAATTCGGAATGTTAGATTGGGATTAGCATCTGACGGATTTAATCCTTTCAGAACAATGACTATATCTCACAGTACTTGGCCGATTGTGCTTATGCCATACAATCTTCCACCTTGGTCATGCATGAAACAACCATATTTCTTCTTGTCGGTGCTTACTCAAGGCCCAAAAGGGCCGAGCAACAAGATAGATGTGTATCTCCAACCGTTAATTGATGAGTTGAAGGAATTGTGGGAAGATGGTATATCAACTTATGATGCATCAAGGAACGAGTTGTTCACTTTACGAGCTTCACTATTATGGACAATAAATGACTTTCCTGCATATGGAATGTTGTCTGGATGGAGCACTAAAGGTGAATATGCTTGCCCTTGTTGCAATGTGAGACCTCAAGCACGATGGTTGGAATATGGTGGCAAGTATTGTTATATTGGTCATCGACGCTTCATGCCTAGGAGTCATGCTTTTCGTAAGGATAAAAGCTCTTTTGATGGTACTCATGAAGTGAGAGATAAGCCCAAGTTATTGTTTGGAACAAAATTGCTTAAACAAGTTGAAAATATGGAAACAGAGTATAAAATAGAAGATGTTTTTAAAAAGAGGAAAAGAGAAGAGGGTGAGAAGCAACAAGCCAAGTTGTAGAAGAGAAAGGTTCCTAAGTTGTGTCACAATTGGAAAAAGAGGAGTATCTTCTTTGAGTTGCCATATTGGGCAAATAATCATGTTCGTCATAATCTTGATGTTATGCACATTGAAAAAAATGTGTGTGATAATGTTGAACATTCGAAAACCATTGCATCTACAAATGCTTCCATCTCGCAAAGAAATTATGCCTCAAGCTCAGTTCACAATGAGTAAGAAGCATAAAAACACATTCTTGAAAGTTCTAAAGGGAGTCAAAGTCCTTGATGGCTACTCGTCAAACATATCTTGTTGTGTACATCTAGAGGAAAGAACTATTTGGGGTCTTAAGAGTCATGATAGTCATATTTTGCTCCAACAACTACTCCCTTTAGCTGTTCGAAAAGCTTTGCCTACTTCTGTTGTAAAAGCCATCATTGAGTTGGCAAATTTCTTTAGGCAATTATCCTCAAAGGTGAATACACTTGCTGATCTCAAAAAGATACAAGATTGGATGGCTGTCACACTATGCGCTTTCGAGAAAATATTCCCACCAGCTTTTTTTGATGTTATGGAGCACTTTCCGGTGCATTTAGCCGAGGAGACCTTGCTAGCAGGCCCAATATAATTTCATTGGATGTATCTGGTAGAGAGGTACATCCATATTAAATTTATTTTGAAAAAAGTTAAATTCCTTTTTACATCTGGTTTAGCATAAGTAAATGTTTTTGTAGGTTTCTACTTACATTAAAATTATATGTTCGAAATCGAGCCCACCCCGAGGCCTCCATAGCTAAGTCAATTGTGGCTGAAGAATGCATGACTTTGTACACAATATTTGGATGACATTGAGACAAAGTCCAATCGTCCAGGAAGAAATGATGATGAAGGTGACGAGTTAGGCTGCTTTGTAGGAAAAGAAGAGGAAATTACCCTTGATTACATCACACGAGTACAAGCGCATAGATATGTGCTTTTCAATACTGAAGATGTTGAACAATACCTAGAGTAAGTGATTCCTTACTTGAGGCTTACATTCCTTATATCTTTTATATTTTAAATTAATACTTAATTCATATTTCCAATATGCTCAGAATGCATCGTGCACATTTGAGGGAGACACTACCTCGTAATCAACGACATCTTATAGAGAAAGAACATAATGATAAGTCTGTTAGCTGGTTTAAGGATTATGTAAGTATGAAACCACTTTCATATGATACTTTCTTTATTGTTTTAAATATTTTCTTATTAAATTTTGTTTTTTATAAAAGGTATGCATGACGAAAGATGCAGTGCCCGAAAGAATTAAAAGTCTTGCATTAGGTCCTCATATGGATGTGAGGCGGTTTAAGTCTTACATAATAAATGGTTTTCGATTTCGAGTGAAGGATGTGGATAGATGGAGGAAAACCCAAAATAGTGGAGTCATGCTAAATGCAAGTGTGACAAGTTTTGCAAGCCGAAAGGATAATAATCCCAAGGGGATGTTAACTTCTATGGGGAGTTGATTGAGATCCTTGAAATTCATTATAGCAACTCAATAAGATTTGTATTGTTTAAATGCGATTGGGTTGATAACCGGACAGGCAAGATGGAAGATGAGCAAAAATTTACTCTTGTAAACTTCAATCACAAGTTGTATAAGGATAATCGATTTGGTGATGAACCATTCATATTAACATCTCAAGCTGAGCAAGTTTGGTATGTTAAAGATCCTATAGAAAGTGATTGGAAAGTTGTGATGAGGATTACATCAAGAGATAGTTTTGACATATTGTAAGTGCTCCAATTTGATTCGTTAGTATTTTCGTTAGAAAACTAACAAAAGCCCTAACATCCCTAACATTCCTAACTTTTCTAACAAAGCAAGGGTAAATTGGGGATTGCTATTTGGAGTTAAACAAGTAAAGGAATCTCACAAATGTTGAATTTTCGAAACTGGAAGCTGCTGGAACAACAACTGGTTGAATTTTTGAAAATATATTCCTCTTGTCCAAAGCCTGGAGCAGCATTTAATGAACAGTGCATGCTTCCAGACTTGTCCGCGCGGATCTGAATGTAATTCCCAGTGGCCTATAAATTGAACCCTCCTCTCTCAGTTTACACAACACAATTCACTCACAGAAGCTATTCTCTGGCGAAAAACAAGGAGAAAACAGTGGGAATCCTTAGATTGCCACCATTTTATCTTGAGTCTTTCCCAATCTCACCCCCAAACACTCTCAAATCACTCTTAAACATACACAAGCTCAATCTCAAAGCAACACTAAAGAGGAGGATTAGAGAGAAAACATAGAGGAATTAAGTGTTATCTACTTGTTTTCTCTTTGACCAACTCTATCATCAAACACTAAACACATCCAAGCCTTGAATCCATTCAAACACAAACACAAACACAAGAAGATAGGGTTAAACCACCATTGGTAAACCCTCCTTCTCCTTACCCTATACCTCTCTCATCCATGCATGCATCTCACATTTCAAAGATGTAATTTGTTTGTTGTCCATCCCTTGCCCTAGATCCAAGAGGATCTCCATGGAAGTTCATCTCCATGGATGATCTTCTACAAGGATCAACATTCTTTCTAAATTGTTGTCTTTCATCTTACACAAATCATTTCTTAATCACTTGAAAATGTTTTTCTAAACCTAAAAATCATTTTCATACATAAAATCTTGATTTCAAAGTTAAATCTCCTTCCCAAGCAAATGAAATGCTTTAAGTCCTAATGTATCCTAAGGATGGCTTGATATAGTAGATCATCACTAAAATGTTTAGTGATCACTAATCAAATCCAAAGGAAATGGGGACAAAGCATGGATGCAAACCCTTTTTTTTAAATCACATTTTCCCTCTTGAGAATGTTGCTGTCCAGTAGCCTTTCTCTAAGACCTCTGTCCATTGTCTAATTTTTTGGACACAGAAAAACTTGGAATTTTGTGTTGACTACAAATTACTTTTTGTATACAACATCCATAGGATTCCAGACATATTTTTACTTTATTTTTTTCGTGAGTATAACTCCATTTTTCAAATTATTTTCCAAAAGTCAGTTTGTCTCTGGAAATCCAGATTTCACATCTGAGATTTCCATAAGGTTTTGGTCCCTCAAATCATCTCCAATCATAAAAATATTTTGCATTCACCTTATTTAAGATGTTTTGAACAACTTTCATTCTCTGACCTTCCTCAGATTCTGAAGTTTTAAAGCTCTTAAATCCATTTCAAAATCAAGTGTCCACTGCCTTTTTCATTCTGGCAGAATTGATTTTCAACTTCAAGGAGTCTTTTGATTACCAAAACTCAACCCTAAAATCATACCAAAAATCATGGGACTTGTTTAAGGTCTAATAAAGAGTTCTCAATTTTTAGTTCTCTCAGTTTTCACTTATTCTAACCAAAACACACACACACACACACATAAATGGTTTCAAATTAGGAAAACTCGTTTTACGAGGCATTCCGGGTGAACCCTAACGTTCTTCCCGGAGTGTAACGTGACCTCCGAACCCAAATCTCTAATCTCGGGTATTTTTCAAAGTTTTGGCCCTTAAAATAAAAATGGCGTGGCGACTCCGTTTGATTTTTCAAAAAATGAAAATCGGGTACATCACACATATATTCAAATGATGATAAACAAGTTTTAGATTTGATTCCACAATTGGTACCATTTTGCTCACAAGATCTGGATGAAAATGTTACTAACGAAGAAGAATCGTGGGTGCGAGAGGGAGTTGATGGGGTCGAGATTGAAACTACTAATATCAATGATGATGATGTTGATATGGCCGATAATGATGATGTTGATATGGCCGATAATGATGATGATGATTAGTTTGAGTATTATTTGTTTAGATCTCATTTGCTTACTATTACTAAGACAATGTTATGACTTATGTTTCATGTTTCAATCAAACTTGTTATTTTGTATGATTGAATATTAATATTGTTAATTGTAATATGTATTTGTTTAGATCTTATTTGCTTACTATTACTAAGACAATGTTATTACTTATGTTTCATGTTTCAATCAAACTTGTTATTTTGTATGGTTGAATATTAATATTGTTACTTGTAATATGTATTTGTTTAGATCTCATTTGCTTATTATGCAATTTTACTCACATTTATGATTATGACTTTGTAATATGTATTTTCATGTTTCTTATATTTTTTAACCAGATATGCCGCCAAGGAAGCAAATAGGTGAGGGCTCATCAAGGAAAGGAAGAGGGTTGGAAAAAAAACGAAGAAATGGGGTAAGGAAAAGCTTAATGTCATATTTAATGAATTTGGACAACCCTGTGGTGGCGAAAGTGCTCAACTAGCTACTCAACTCGGGTATTTTGTGAGAAATGGGGAAAATTTCCCATTAACTAAAGATTGGTATGAGATGGAACGTACAGTTCTAGAGAACATATGGAAAGATGTTCATGTAAGTTGTAATCCATATTCCTTACATAAATCTCATGTTTTCTTGATTATTTTTCTTGGCTTTTGTTTTGTATTCTAGTAAGTGGTCAAAAGTCTTATGATTCTCTAACAATTGTTCTTTTTCTTTGTTGAATTGTATATAGGATAATACCAATGCACCTCCCGAGTATGAGCAAATTTGCTATGTAGCTCTCAATAAACAATGGAGAGATTGGAATTATCAGGTGAGACAGACATATAATAAGTATGCAACAGACGACTTTATTTACTTATAATATGTATTTGTTTAGATCTCATTTGCTTACTATGCAATTTTACTCACATTTATGATTATGACTTTGTATATGGAAATATCAGGTGAGATGTGCATATAATAGGTATGCAACAGACGAGGAGCGATTGGCTCACAAACCTGATGCGTGTGTTGATTCGGATCAATGGGTTCAACTTGTTCATACGTGGAGTTCAGAAAAGGCTTAGGTATATTTCAAATTAATCTCAATCTATTATCATGAATGTCTTATATGTTTCAAATTAATACTAATATTATCTTCTTTTTTTCCAAGAAGTATCTCAAATAAACCAAGTGAATCGATCAAAGCAAGAGTGTCTTAATAGGACTGGAAAAAAGTCGCATTGCACACTCCGAAAAGAGGTTTGTCATCGTTCAATTTAGTTCTCAGTTGTCAATTAATGCTTCTTTTTGTATCGTATATAAATATATTTTTTGTCAAATGATTCTATTATAAATGGTAGAGAGAAGACGAGGGATTACCCACTGATCGATTAAGCATGTTCATAGCTACGCACATCAACAAAGTTGATCAGGCTGCAGACGAAACCACCTCTCGTATGATCGTAAGTTAAAGTTTCAACCTTTTCTGTTTCAGTTTTGTTCTTGTATAGAATACTTTTTCCATTTCTAACTTCATTTTCATAATATTAATTAAAGTTAAAACAATTATATTGAACATGTTATTTTTTTGTTACAGTTAATGCTCAATGATGCGATTGAAGATCTACCAGAGGAGGAACAAAACTCTCCAAGAAAGCGAGAACAGATATTCACAAATCTTGTAGGAAATGATGGTCATGGGAGAGTGCACTGTATGGGACAAGGTCTTACCAAAACTAGGGTGTTTGGTAAAGCCTCAACTTCTCAAAGTGCTTCTGCAGCCCGTGTTGCTGAACTTGAGGAGAAGATGTCATTCATGCAAGAAGAATTTCAAAAGCAATTTGAGGCTCAACGCCAAATGATAGAAGATTTGCAACGTAATTATATGCAATAGCATGGAAATGACAGTAATAGATAGGCAGTGGTATATTTTCTCAATCCTATAAATATAAATCTAATATCACTAGTTGTTGACTCATAATTCATTTGTCTAATTTAATTAGAAATCTTGTTGAATTGGGTCATGCTACAATGGAACCTGCCATATCAAGTTTGAACCACTAGAGTTGAATCTCTTAGAGATCTAAATAAGTAAATATAGGTTTTTTTTGTTTGTATTGTCAACTATCAAGTCAATGCCAGTCCCAGATAACCTTGAGGTGCTTATACATCCAAGAGACATTCAGTTAATCAAATTGTGGGTTACTAATGCTACCCATTCAGTACTTTTCACTCATAAAACTTCATGGAATCTACTGCTCTTCATTTATAGTTGCATGCAGCAAGGTCTTTGCTTTGATTCTTGCACTGGAACTATAATTCATGGCACTAATGTCCATATCATCCTCTATATTTAATATTTGGGTGTATGAATAATTAAGATAAAAGGCATCTATATAAGAATGTAAACACTCATGTACTCGATTTTGGTTCTATTAGCTTAAATATTCTCTTTTGTTATTATATACCGTCAAACACTTCTGTGTAAAGTATGATATTACCACTATATGATGCCAGATGAACTAAGTCTTCTTGCATGCTTGCAGGTTCATTTGGCAGGAACCAAATGCAGAAGCCATTTGAGGAAGCAACCTATGCACTGAAGGTTGGTGAAATAAGTGACATTGTGGATACTGACAGTGGGGTTCACATCATCTTGCGAACTGGCTAATTTCGTTGTCAAAAATCTGGGAGGATGGCACAAGGATTGATTGTAGTACCAAGCATAAGGATGCCATGCCATAAACTACAATGTCATTTTGCTACTTATAATTGATGCATGTTAACATTGAGTTTTGGATTCATGCTACAATCTTTTTTGTGTTATTGGTTATGCTAAGTCTTAACATTGGTTACGAATCCTAGTTATTTTATACAGGTTGCATTTGTTTCCTACTGGTGTATTTTTGGGGAAAATTAATAATACATGGCCACTGGGAAAAAAAGTCTACTTATTTACGGCGGATAAATGAAGTCGCCGTAAATAGACTAGTTATTTACGGCGGCTTCGTTTATCCGCCGTAAATAAGTTCAATGGACGACTCGTCCCCAAAGGGGGATGAGGGTATCAGATTGGGTCAAAATGGGGACAATTCGTGTTGTGTTGGCCGACTCGTCTCTTATATACGGCGGCGAAGACCAGCCGTATATAATATTTCATTATATAAGGCAGTAACATAACCGCCGTATAAAACTTCCTCAAATATGGCTGTAAATACATACGGCATATTTGTATTTCATTATATACGGCGGTACATCTGCCGCCGTATTTGCCCTTGATTATATACGGCGGCTGTATTTCCACCGTATATATTATATACGGCGGTATATCCGTCATAAATACTATATACGTCGCGACTTTATATGCCGCCCAATATACGGCGGTATATCCGCCGTAAATACTATATACGGTGGCCCCGGTCACTATATACGGCGGATTTTAACCGTCATAAATAGTACTGTTTCTTGTAGTGAAGGAGTTATTGATTGTTGATTATTAATCACTATTGAGCAAAAAAAATACTAATATTAAGCAAAACAATTAAGAAAAGATATTTAACCATATTAAAGGAATATTCGCAGATGGATTTCACTAATATCATCACTTTATGGTAAAAGAATTCTTCTAACTCGTTAAAAGGTTCGTTCACTTGATTAAGGGTTAGTATGTATGGTGTTCGGATTGCAACCCTAATATTTCTTTCCCATTTATATTTTTCGTGAAGTTAATATAACGATCTAGAAACTAATTAAGTTTTAATGAACAAGTGAACCTAGATTCTTTTGTTTTCCGTGAAGTTACCAATTGAATCTAATCAAGAGAATAGAGGTCTTTATTTAAACAATCCATGTGATTAAAATTGGTTACACCATTCAATTAAAGGGTAAAAATATCTTAACATATAATTAACCCTAGAATTTCTTGATTAATATCCCCAATAATAAGAACGGGTTAGGGTTTGGAAGAATTAAACAATAATAGCATAAAGATCTGATATCAATTACATCCAATCTATGAATAATGAGTTTAGCTACTCATATTCATGTTTTGCATCACATAAAATGAATAAATAAACATAAAAACTTGGAATTCTTATGTTTGAATAAATAAATCCTTTAATCCTTTTTGCATAAACTAGAGTAAATAAGCTAAAAAGTGTCTTCTAATTACTGCTTAGAGTTCTTCTATTTATATATGGGAAAAATAAGACCTAAAAATATCAACAACACCTCACAATCCTTGTCTAACAAGGGAACTGAAAAAGTCCTTGCCAGGTTGGGAGCGGATGCACCCGTGTCTAGGGAGCGGACGCTCCCTAATTCCAGTAACTTCACAATGGTTGACGCACCCGTGTCTAGGGAGCGGACGCTCCCTAATTCCAGTAACTTCACAATGGTTTTCCCGTTTTGGGCGCGGACGCTCCCCTATGTTTAAAGTCAAGTGCTGAACTTTCTCTTTAATTCCTCCAAGGACTTTTTGCCTTTGGCTTGAACCACTGATCACAGCCTTCATCAAAATACCTCAAAAGTCCACAATTCAATATCTTTTTCTTCTTTTACCATGCACTCATAGAAGACTCAAAAACACATTAAAATACTAACAAAACTCAAGTTTGAACATTAAACTAGAATGAAAAGTACATAATTTGGACGTGTAAAAACACAACATCCATCATTGGCGTAGATGTGAAAGTCTAGGAGGTAAATTTGTAAATTACCAAATTATAGACCTGTAAGTAACCCAATCCGGACCGTTCTCCATCCGAGCATGCGGAAAGGACACCGAGAGTACACCTCCCCGCGATCCCGAAGTCCCATGGCTTCCGAGGACCAAACAAACCAAGCCAAACCAAGGAAGGACCTTTCAGGCATTTAAAAAATTGAAGGACTTCTGCAGGAATGGCACAAAGGTCAAAAAAGCTGACAAATTAAAGTCAGAGCCGTGCGGACCTCTTTGTTGCATGTTTGGTCCGGATGGAACTCTATGTCAACACGCCACATGACACAAAAGTCAAGACATTTGATTGATTAAAGTCAGAACCGTGCGGAACAAATGACTGATTAATGTCTAGTCCATGCGGACCACTTTATCCAGGCTCAGACCCTATAAATACTGGCCTCTAGCAGCTTCAAAATCATCAATAAACATCACAAATATCATCCCCCTTTCATTCCCTCTCATTCCAATCCATTTCGATCCAGCTCGAGCCATCCCGGTTCGTCCCGATCAACTCTCGCCACAAAATAACCCCCATTCATTGTCAATCAACCCCCATTGATCAACAGTGACTCACAAATGCCAACAAACACCCAACAATCCAAGTCATTTCGGTCCATCCCGAGCCATCCCGGTTCGTCCCGATCAACTCTCGACATAAAATAACCCCCATTCATCCTCAATAAACCCCCATTGATCCATACTGACTCACAAATGCCAACAAATACCCAACAACGACTCAAAAGCAGCGCTAGTTCAGCAAGTGTAAAATGAGAGTTAATTAGGGGAGGTTCTGCCCAAGTGAGAGCAGAATTTCTCTCCTCTTTAAACCACCAAAAATCAACCACATTCCCCTAAGGAAGATAGAAAGAAACCAACATTGGTAAGATCTCCTTCCAAACCCCAAATAACTGCTTTAATTTTCGAGTCTTTAAATATTACTTTTTAAATTCATCATCTATAATGTAGTCTTTACTTACTACATATAGACCCAAACCATCTAAATGATCCTAAAAGATCTTCCATGCACAAGTAGCACAAGAATGGAGGTTTGACGGGGATATTGGCTTGTTCTTGTTCCGTGTATTGTCCTTTCATCATTTATATTCAAATATATTTTATTTCTTAAAATAAACACACACACACACACACACTTTTCAAATAAGGGTTTAGAAAGACTCATGTATATGAGGCATTTCGGGTGAGCACAAAAATCTCTTCCCGAGGCGTAACCTAACCTCCGAACTCAAAATCTCATCACACAACAAAAAATCTTTTTTTCAATGTTTTGGGCATAATCGAAATGGCGTGGCGACTATCTCTTTTCAAGGAAATTAATCCATCCAAATCCTTGGAGCCAAAGCCCATCCGCCTCCTCCGAGGGGCGGGCGCGGTCAGATCGGGTAATTTCAAGACCCTGAAAATTGAAATGTTAAATTGCACATACACCCCCATTTCTTATAATCATTAACCTCAATTCAGAATAATTAAAAAAAAACTCCTTCATTTATACCTCCATCTCCACCCCACCATCACCCTCACCTCCACATCGGCCATTATTCCCCATCCCTGCCACCTCCGCGCCAACCCCCCATGCCACTCCCTCCCTTCCATGTCACCCTTCCCTCTTTCATCAAAATCCACACGATCCCCCCACCCAAATGGTCGCCGTCGCCGCCTCCTCCTCCGCACACGAACATTTATGCTTCTTCTTTGTCCCCACACATCCCTCACACCCAACTCTTTCCAACTCTTTCTCCCTCCCTAACCGCATCTCTTCCCCTAGACCATTTCGTTTTAAGATCTAGATCCATGATCCAGATCTAAATGTTTTGATAAATGAGAACTGAAGTTTATTGAATTTGTTTGTCCCTTAAGAAAAATAATTTTTTTCTCTATTTGCTTATTTGATGATCAGGGTTTAGCTTTCTATTGTTTGTTCGATTTTCTTGATCTTTCTCTTTTTTTAATTTCGAATTTCAAGAAATTCTTTTGATTTGCGAGTTTTGATGAGATAAGGTGCGAATTTGTAGATACTGAAATTACTGGATCCGACCGCGCCCGCCCCCCGGGGGAGGCGGATGGCCTTTGGCTTCAAGGATTTGGACCGATTAACTTCCATGAAAATAGAGAGTCGCCATGCCATTTTGATTATGCCCAAAACATTGAAAAAATGTTTTTGTTGTGTGATGAGATTTTTTAGTTCGGAGGCCAGGTTATGCCTCGAGAAGAGATTTTTGTTCTCACCCGAGATGCCTCGTATAAATGAGTCTTTCTAAACCCATCTTTGAAAATTTTGTGTGTATGTTTGTTTTAAGAAATAAAATATATTTGAATGAAAGGACAATACCGGAACAGGAACAAACCACTATCCCCGTCAGACCTCCATTCTTGTGCACCTTGTGCATGGAAGATCTTTTAGGATTATTTAGATGGTTTGGGTCTATATGTAGTAAGTAAAGACTACATTATAGACGATCCGTTTAAACAGTAATATTTAAAGACTTGAAACTTAAAGCAGTTATTTGGGGTTTGGAAGAAGATCTTACTAATGTTGGTTTCTTTCTATCTTCCTTAGGGGAATGTGGTTGATTTGTGGTGGTTTAAAGAGGAGAAAAATTATGCTTTCATTTGGGCAGAACCTCCCCTAATTAACTCTCATTTTACACTTGCTGAACTCGCAGATTTTGGTCGCTTTTGAGTCATTGTTGGGCGTGTGTTGGCATTTGTGAGTGAGTGTGGATCAATGGGGGTTGATTGAGGATGAATGGGGGTTATTTTTTGTCGGTACTTGATCGGGACGAATCGGGATGGACCGGAATGGCTCGGAATGGCTTGGAATGAGAGGGAATGAAAGGGGGATGATATTTGTGATGTTTGTTGATGATTTTGAAGCTGTTGGAGGCCAGTATTTATAGGGTCTGAGCCTGGACAAAGTGGTTCGCACGGACTAGACATTAATCAGTCATTTGGTCTGCACGGTTCTGACTTTAATCAATCAAACGTCTTGATTTTTGTGTCATGTAGCATGTTGACATAGAGGTCCGTGCAGACAAACCATGCAGCAAAGAGGTCCGCACGGCTCTGACTTTAATCTATCAGATTTTTTGACTTTTCTGCCATTCTTGCAGAAGTCCTTCACTTTTTTAAATGCCTGAAAGGTCCTTCCTTGGTTTGGTTTGGTTCGTTTGGTCCTCGAAAGCCACAGGACTTCGAGATTGTAGGAAGGTGTACCTCGGTGTCCTTTCTGCATGCTCGGATGGAGAGCAGTTCGGATTGGGGTACTTACAGAAGCCCCTCGGCAATGTCACTTATAAAGGAAGTGGGGTTGTCGATAAAAATAAGAATCCCGATCTAGATTGCTTTTCGGGAGAGATAAATGATCGTGTTGGTCGGATGACTGGACCCTTTGATAGGATTCCTAAGTATCCCGAGTGGGAATCAAGCCTAATCGTAGTTCGAGTGTGAGGGAAATTTGGCGGGGCCTCGACCTGTGGGGAACTATTTGGAGGCGTTCGTCCTGAGTTTGAGAGAAATTTAGAGGAGTCTCGGCCTGAGTGAGATTGATTTGAAATCGTCTTGACCTAAGTTGAGAGAAATTTGCAGGTGTCTCGGCCTGAGTGAGACTAATTTGTTTTGTGTAAGTGTCGAGATTCGATGGTCTCGGGGGCATTCGAGTTTCCTTGGTTGGAAATGTTTTGTCGCTTAGCTGGGGAAAAAATTCGAGCTTACAATGACAGCCGAGAAAAGTGTTCGGGCTTACGATGACGGCCGAGAAAAGTGTTTGGGCTTACGATGACGGCCGAGAAAAATGTTCAGGCTTACAATGACGGCCGAATAAAAGTGTTCGGGGTTACGATGACGGTCGAGAAAAGGATTCGGACTTACGATGACGGCCGAGGAAGGAATTCGGGCTTACGATGACGGCCGAGAAAAGGATTCGGGCTTACGATAACGGCCGAGGAAGGAATTCGGGCTTACGATGACGGCCGAGATTACTTTTGGGGACCAAAGTGTATGAAATTTGAAGGGAATGGCTTTTGGACAGCCAAGGACAAAGATTGTAGGGGCAAGAAAGTTAATTGACTGGGGCTACAAAGTGATCCGTGCGGCTCCTGCCTGTACTTGTAAGGAGGTCCGCACGGATCTGGGAGGGAAATAGACGATTTAAAGCAGTTTCAAAATGCAAATGTCGTAATTCCACTACTTTTCTTCAACGTTCAAACGCAGGGGAGAGAGACAGAGAAAGAAGAAACTGCCATTGTTGAGCCAAGCTTCATCCAAGAAAACCTTTCCTTTTGTTAATCCTTCGTTATGGCAGAAGAATAGGCGATGATATTTGTGATGTTTGTTGATGATTTTGAAGCTGCTGGAAGCCAGTGTTTATAGGGTTTGAGCCTGGAAAAAGTGGTCTGCACGGACTAGACATTAATCAGTCATTTTGTCCGCACGGTTCTGACTTTAATCAATCAAACGTCTTGACTTTTGTGTCATGTGGCGCGTTGACATAGAGGTCCATGTGGACCAACCATGCAGCAAAGAGGTCCGCACGGCTCTGACTTTAATCTGTCAGCTTTTTTTGACTTTTGTGTCATTCCTGCAGAAGTCCTTCAATTTTTTAAATGCCTAAAAGGTCCTTCCTTGGTTTGGCTTGGTTCGTTTGGTCCTCGGAAGCCACGGGACTTTGAGATCACGGGGAGGTGTATCCTTAGTGTCCTTTCCGGGCGCTCGGATGGAGAGCGGTCCAGATTGTGGTACTTACAGATACATTTATGGCTTTTTTTATGATGATATTGAATTTATGCTCTTTGTTATAGTTTTAATTGACAATTTCTTATGTTTTATAGTGGTGGCGACATAGTGGTGGCAGCACGGTGGTGGTGGTAGGTGGATGTGTATAAGGTTGAAAATGAAGGGGATATTCAAAGGAGGAGAGTTTAATTTACAAAATTATTATTTATATTTTAGGGAATTAAGTTTCATTTTGTACACTTTTATCCCCTATATTTCCATATCTACATCAAGTGTGCCAACGGGGCTATAATTGTTCCACGTGTATATGTAAAATTACCATAAAACCATCATAGTCGGCAATTCTGTTAAATATTTAACGAAAATTTAGTTTTGGTATACGGTAAAACCTCTATAAATTAATAACCTTGGGACCATGAAATTTTATTAATTTAGAGAGATATTAATATATCGATAAATTAATATTTTATTAATTAAAAGAGAGAATTTTTAAATTCAGCAAATTTAGTGTATATATATTAAAAATAAATAAATTTATATATAATTCATTGATTATATTCATGCATCAACCAATTATTTTATAACTAATTAAATATATTCATGTATGATATCAATTCATTGTATACAATTAATTATTATGCATTCATGGATGCATGTACTATTCATTGGAATTATTTCAATACATGTATACAAAAATTCATTGAACTTAAATAATTATTATGGTCAACTACATATGTTCATGCATTATGAATTATTAATTTAGAGTTTAATTGGGACCTAATATCTATAAAGGGATTTTCCAAAAAATTATTATTATATTATCTTATCGAATTTGATGATTTTTTACAAAGGCTCAAGTCGGGACCGGAAGATTTTATTATTTTAGAGAGGTTATTAATTTATAGAGTATTAATTTATAGAGGTTTTACTGTATTTCCCCTAATTAAATGTTTATACGAGGGCATATTTGCATAAAATAGAGTTGAGGGGCATATCTGCTTCCAATCCTTAAGTACGGGGGCAAAAATATCATATTACCCAATTGAAGTCGAACAATTAAAAACTGATTGTTCTTACAATTTTATAATTGGAAATTGATAACGAGATATGTAGGTGGACCGGGATGTTCTTAAGTTAACTAGCAGTATCTTTTGCGTCGCACGATGATATATTAAACGGGCATTTACCAAAAACTATTTTTGAAATATGGATATTACAAAAAAAACCACACGAATTGTATATTACAAAAAAACTCTTTAAATATTACAAAAAGCAACTTTTTTATTATTATTTTTAATTTTTTTTGAGTTTATATGTCAAACAACTCTGATAAATGCATTTATCAATGTAAAATGCATTTATCAGTTGTTTAACCAAAAAACCAAACACAAAATACTCTTTAAGAAACTAATAAATGAATTTATTAGTTATAAACAACTTATAAATGCATTTTACATTGATAAATGCATTTATCAGTTTTTTTAACTTAATTCTTACAAAATAATTCATAAAATAAATTATTATTAAAAATTGAAAAATAAACAAATAAATTAAATAAATAAATAACAATTAATTGTAAACATAATAAATATATCATTTTTAATCATTAAAAAATAACATAAACCAAATTACAATATCTTCACAAATCATTAAAAATAAACATAAACCTAATTACAATATCTTCACACCATTATCACTAAAAATCATGACTCTCGAATCAAAGATGACATTTCAAATACTAATTTATAAATACAACTTTCTACATTACTCTACAAATATTAATAAATTGTTACTATTTTTACATATAAAATATAAAAAAGGGAATAATTTAACTCTAGAACATTATGACTCCTCAAAATCATCAGACCATTTCAAAATTAATCAACTGTTAGGTCCAACTGGTAGGAATCAGGCTAGATGGGGGTGAATAGCCTGTTAAAACTTTTTCTAAAACACTTTTAATCTTTGAAAATGTTAAGTCACTCTAGCTAACCGGTGAGATAAAATTTGCACAGCGAAAAGAAGATGTCGGTTAGAGAAGTGCTTAAATCGGTAAGGTAAGGAGTTTCAAAAGGTAAGTTAAAATTTCATGCAACAAGGGTAAATATTCATTCCAGTAAGTCAAACAATAAGCAGTAGTAAGAGTCAATAGGTTGTGACTAGTTGAGAGATTATCAACCAGTTACAACTACACAAGAAATAAACAAACACACAAAGAAATGACACATTGTTTGAAGAGGTTCACAGTGTTAAATAACTGCTACGTCCTCTACCAAGTTTGGTCAGAACTTGGATTTGTGAAAGTGCACTGCTATTAATGGTTCCTAACTATTACAAGTTGCAAGCCAATTATTGAAGGCTGCTAAAAGTAAAGTGACCACTAATGGATTGTGCTACAATAAAGACCTGGTATTTTCTAGAGATGTGCTCACAAGTTGAGCTGATTTCTCTAGGGTGTGTGTGTGTGATTCAATCAATGTGTTCCAGAAGTAGTCTTGTTGAGGAACACAACAGAATTGATTGAAGGTGCTCAGTGTATGTCCTACAGAGATGTCTAGTGAATGTGGGGACTTGTATTGAATGCCTTGAACTAGAGGATTTGCAGGTTGGTAGTTCTTGGCAGCTCACTCTCAAGGATCTTAAATGCACCAATCATCTTCAATGCTCCGGGGAAGCTATTTATAGTAAACTTCAAAAAGGAGTCGTTGTCTTTGAAGAGGTTGTAATGATGATTTGGACTGGCAGGCATTAAATGGGAGTATCTTTGCATTTAATGCCTGAGATTGGATAGAGAGGATTTCCATTGAGTGGTTGAGGGGATGTGAGTACTGGTTACTTGACATTCCTCAAAGAGGTACTGACATATTGCAGAGATGTCTTTTCAGCATGCTGCTTTACCAACTTCAGCTAAAGTTGATGGCTGGGTAGTTGGGGACAATTAATGCTTCAGCTAGCTTGCAGGATAAGCCTGGACCGGTTAGAGAATGAGTGACATAACCGGTGAGGGACATCGGCTAGGTAGTGACCGGTTAGGCGTGGCTTACCGGTTGAGTGGTCAACCGGTTAGAGAAGCTTCATACTAAGTAATCTCACAAACTGATGGGGAAATCTTCAGGTCTTCAAGTCTTCAATTCCTGAGAAAGTTACATATTAAAAACACTAGGCACTAGCACTAAGGGGACCTACAATACTGAATGTGCGCTCGCCCGAAAAAATATTCGGAAGTTTGAAAAAAAGGAGTCGCCACGCCATGCTTAGAGGTGCACTTTGAAAAACCTTTTGAAAGAGAGTGGGTTCGGGGGTCAGGTTACGTGTTGGGAAGAACCGAGAGTTCACCCAACATGCCTCGTCCGTAGACGAGTCTTTCTAATCTAGACATCCAAATAATTCAAAGAAATTGTGCAAACAAAGATAATAGACAAGTGCGATAATCATGAATTTTATTGAATAAGAGAGATCATTACAACTTGTAGACCAATTGTCAGGAGGCCACATCCCTTTACATCAACAAGAAACAGTTACAAGAGAAAACGGGTCCTCTGCAAAGGATCACATCTGTCGCGTGACATAGGACTCCCTTGTCCCAATATGTCGCGTGACATCAATGGTCACCTTGCAGAGGCTCACAACCAAACAGATCACCAAATCTCCAGATGAATCAAGCAAAACCAGATCTAGGAACTGAACAACATAATCATAAAACTAAATGCTAAAACAACTGAACAAAATAAGCTACAACTGAAATATGGTCCCTGCAGATGGTCACGACATGTCGCGTGACACAGGACTCCTCATGTCCAAATGTGTCGCGTGACATATGTTTACCATCTGCAGGTACCTCACAAACTGAGATGCAGATCTAGCAAATACACAACAATTATATCAGAAACAGTAAGAACAATACGAATTAAACACGAATCAATCAAAGGAGTGTGGATATGGAAGATCCACACTCCCTTGATGTCCAAATTGCAAATCCAAGCAAATCACATCATAACCAAGCAATTGGACTCAAGTATAAGCTATTTAAACAGAGAGATTGCAGTTGCCACTTGATAATTCGAGGCAGAAGGAGCCTGATTATCAAGTGGAGAAGGAGAGAGAGTAATTAGAACAAATGAATGAGAGAGAGAGGAGGAGAGAGTGTTACCCTTGTAGTCCTCAACTCTTACACCAAGTTAGGTGTAGGAGCCTTCAATTCAACTTCGAGATGGAGATCTGAGCACGAACTGAGAGCTGAATTCAAGGGCTTCAAGTGTATAGGGAAGTAGAGAGGGAATTGGGTTGAGGAGAGGTGAGAGGTGAGGGAATTGGAGGAGAATTGGGTGGTTTTGGTATGAGAGAGAGAGAGAGGGAGTTTCTGGCGTAATTTGGGCAGAGTAGCTTTAGGAAGGTGAAATTCGGATCTAAAACTGAGATGGGTAGGGTCTTATTTATAGCTGCAGCCTATGGTCACTTTGTGTCGCACGACGTAATGTAACCACTTTCCATGCTTCGAGTTGTCGCGTGACACAAGGTGACCATAACCGTTTTTGGCGCCAAAACTGATTCTGGAACCTTCCTAGGTATACCCAAAAAGTCCAAAACAGTTTTATTCTCTCTAGGTCCTTTAACTCGAGCAAAGTACAAAAAAGTACTTCCTTCACGAGAAACATATGAAATGTTTCCGGAAGTCTCGGGATGGACCGGGAATTTACCAAAATGCCCCTAAATGCCATTTTATTACTTAAAATGCATCTGGAAAGGTCGCGAATTTGGATTGGCGTACTTACAGAGCCCCTCGGCAACGTCACTTATGGAAGAAGTGAGGTTGTCGATAAAATAAGACCCAATCCCAATGAGCGGCTGGGGAAATGAAGCGGAGGGCTAGACGGTGAGCTGGGGAATCGGATGGCTGGACCTTTTTGGAAAAGGATTCCTACGTATCCCGGGGAGGGAATCAAGCCAAATCGTAGTTCGGAAACGAAACTAACAAGAAGCAAGAAAGGGTAGAGATGTGCTTTCATACCTTTGCTGTGCTTACTTGTAGCTGCCGGGGAAACTGATGCTACTGCTGTCTGACAAGGGCATTTGCTGATGATCAATCTCCGTCCAACACGGGCTCTTGATGATCTTCCGTCCAACACGGGACTTTGGTGAACCTCCTGTCCTACACAGGCATTGATAATAAACCTTCCGTCCGACACGGGATATCTGATGATGAACCTTCCGTCCGACACAGAAACCGATGATCTTTTCGTCCAACACGAGATATCTGATAATGAACCTTCCATCTGACACGGAAACCGATGAACCTTCCGTCCGACACGGGATATCTGATAATGAACCTTCCGTCCGACACGGGATATCTGATGATGAACCTTCCGTCTGACACAAAAACCGATGAACCTTCCGTCCAACACGAAAACCGATAATCCTCCGTCCAACACGGGACATCTGATAATGAACCTTCCGTCCGACACGGAAACCGATGAACCTTCCGTCCGACACGGGATATCTGATAATGAACCTTCCATCCGACACGGAAACCGATGAACCTTCCGTCCGATACGGGATATCTGATAATGAACCTTCCGTCCAACACGGAAACCAATAAACCTTCTGTCCGACACGGGATATCTGATAATGAACCTTCAGTCCGACATGGGATATCTGATGATGAACCTTTCGTCCGACACGAAAACCGATGAACCTTCCGTCCAACACGAAAACCGATAATCCTCCATCCAACACGGGACATCTGATAATGAACCTTCCGTCCAACACGGAAACCGATGAACCTTCCGTCCGACACGGGATATCTGATAATGAACCTTCCGTCCGACACGGAAACCGATGAACCTTCCGTCCGACACGGGATGTCTGATAATGAACATTCCGTCCGACACGGAAACCGATGAACCTTTCGTTCGACACGGGATATCTGATGATGAACCTTCCGTCCGACACGAAAATCGATGATCTTTTCGTCCAACACGAGATATCTGATAATGAACCTTCCGTCCAACACGAAAACCGATGAACCTTTTCATCCAACACGAGATATCTTATAATGAACCTTTCGTCCGACACGGAAACCGATGAACCTTCCATCCAACACGGGATGTCTGATAATGAACATTCCGTCCGACACGGAAACCGATGAACCTTCCGTCCGACATGGGATATCTGATGATGAACCTTCCGTCCGACATGGAAACCGATAATCTTTTCGTCCAACACGAGATATCTGATAATGAACCTTCCGTCCGACATGGAAACCGATGAACCTTCCGTCCGACACAGAAATCGATGATCTTTTCGTCTAACACGAGCAATGATAATCTTTCCGTCCAACACGGGCAATGTTGGTCACCTTCCGTCCAACACAGGAATTTTGATGATAAATCGCCATCCAACATGGGCACTCTGAGGAATACTCTTCGTCCAACACAGATTTTTGATGACTTGCCGCCCAACACGAACTTCTGTTAATGATTCTTCATCCAACACGGGAAATGATGATAATCCTCCGTCCGACACGGGATATTTAAAATACCCCTCCCGTCCGACACGGGAATCTGAGAATAAGCTTCCGTCCAACACAGGAATTTTGATACACCTTTCGTTCGACACGGGAACTGATAATAATCGTTCGTCCAACACGGGCCATGCTAATCCTTCGTCCAACACGGGCAATGCTAATCCTTCCGTTCAACACGGGCAATTTGCTGAAGCTAAAGGGCATCTGAAACTCCTTTTGACGAGCAATGCTTGGAGACTGGGCAGCTGAGGCTCTTTTTGACGATGCTGATGACGATGACAAAGGCGGGATCTGCCACATGCAGGATTTGGAATTTTTGTCCAGAACTGTGATTCGAGTGGCAGTCCTCACAATCAAATTACGATCACCTGATTATTGTACCCTGCGGGGGAAAACACGACACTTCTAGGCACTTAGCACTTTATTTGACTCTTGCTTATGCATTATTAATCTTTTGTTGCACAAGTCCATCTCAGCTGGGGAGAATAGGAAGTAGGGAAGTGGGGATTTTGCATGGCTTGACAAGCGGATATGTAGGTAGCCATTATGCTATGAGGGATTGTGTATGGAACGAATGTGTTTATGATGGGGTGGACCCTCTCCCGAGGATTTGAAAAGTGTATGAGTGACGGTGTATGGATGGTGCAGCTTAGGCAAGTCGGGGACGCTCCCGGGAGTACAGATTGCAGCAGGTCCATTGCTAGTGAGGACAAAGTGTATCGCGCGTCTGAGACAGCAAGCAGCAGAGGGGGTGCAGAGAATGATCCCGGCTTGGCGAAGCCCCAGTTGACAGTGCAAAGCAAACCCGAGGTGAATCTGGAAAGGAGAGCCGGAGGGATACCTTAACCAAAGCCCCAGCTTGAGGCAATTCCATGCAGCTTCGTCGCAGACAGAGTCATCTTGTGGCCGAGGAGGCAACTCATCACTTCAAACCGCAGTCAATCAGTCGCTGGACAAGACTCAGAAGTGTTTACGTGCAGGGGCATATCTTTCGAAAGTGGGATTAGATCCCGAATCTGTGTATGACACTCTCGCTTTTGGTTTGACTCTTTTGAGAGAGTATAAGCATCGCAAGGTGTGGAGAAGTGTATGGAAGCCCCTGCTGACTGAAACGGTGTTTGGCTCTATCTTCCTATTATGTAGAAAGAGAAGACTTGTCGAGACACTTGAAAACCTGTCTTATTCATGATGATCACAAAGCTGCTTAAAACTCTTTATTGATGTTCGGGTTATTCAACCACCAAAGCCGATATGAGCAAATATTTTTATCAATCCTGAGGAGAAAGCCCACTGATATCGAGAATCAAACTCGGACGGATAGACAGTGTACGGGCATGGTCCTTGAGGAGACCGGATTTTCTGAGATCTATTTGCAATTTCGACCGGACCAGTTATGGTTGCCTACGTTCCCCTCCATAGGAGGAGCTCAGGTCGCCGTAGTTTGGGCTTATCCCGAATAAATAGAATGAACGTTGGAATTCGAGGATCTGAGGACTTTTGAGGATTTTGAGAATTTAGAAACATGTCCTCTTAGAGTGTCGATGGGAGGTACGGATGTGAAGCCCCGGTGGGACATTCACGGCAAGTGTTTGCGGAGGAAAAATGAAATATGCTCACATGCAACGTCGAATGAACAGATGGAATTTGCACAATCTTCACTTACGGTCTTTTGAGCCGGGATGGACTTGGCTCCGCTTCAATCAATAATCTGATTTAGATCTCGACGATATTGGAATGAAACTGCTACCCGGTAGGAACTGCGACTGGGTCTCGGGGTTTTGATCGGTCTTAGGGTAATTCGGGATATCATGACCTCTTAAAACGAGAGGTCGGCTGGGCTTTTTATTGACTGGACCTCTAAAGATGAGAGGTTTGATTTTGGGGATGTGTTTGGGATTTCTATGGTGGGGGAATCCATGATTTCATTTTCAATGCCTCTAAGAATGAGAGGTCAATCTTGGCTTTGCCAAGGGTAAAGGTAAGGGTAATGGGAAAGGGAATGTCCTCTAAAATCGAGAGGAAGGCTTGGGATCGGTTAGAGGTAATGGTGAGGGGACATCTGTGCTGTCTCTTTTATTCACTCTGAGACTCCTTCTGAGTAACGACCGGATCCTTTGACTTTTGCTTTTGAGAGGATCGCTGGGGACTAAGCTCTCTTTCTTTTCCCTTTTTTTTTTTTTTTTGCCTCTTTTTTTTTATATTTTTTTTTTGAGAGGAGCATTTCAACTAGTCCCCAGGATGGATCGTTGCTTTTCGTCACTCTTGAGCTTAGAGACGGTCAATCTTCTTTTGCATCGCGGGAGCCTCAAGGATAGTCCTTCTTCTTTTAGTGATGGTTGAATGGGTTTCAAAAACACGTCGATCTTGAAATGAAGGGGGGTATTATTTAGTGAGGGTAAGGTAAAGGCTTTCCTATGGGTGAAAGGTTTCAACCGCAGTTCCTACCGGATGATCCGAACGAGATCAAGTCTTCATTTGCTCTCTTAAGTTTATTTCGCGGAAGATCCATGCAAAATCACCGAGCAATGAGATTATGAAAGATATGTGAGCATATGGGACGCAATATGGGGATATCAGTTGATTTTCTCACTCTGATCAATTTAAACATTAGTCATTTCAAAGCATTAGTCGGTGAGCAGCGCAAGTGATCATTTGGAATAAGACCATTTCAATCGAGTGTAACGTAGGTGTGCTAGTGACGTCTCAAGTCTAGCAAAAATAGAAACAAAGATTTTTATCACTGCAAAGCAAAACTGGTCCAAATTGGACTCGACAGACTCATGTCCGACAGTGGACATTCTAGAACCACGAGGACTGATTGACTGCATCAACTTCGGATGGGATGGAGAGCATTGTTGGCATTGGTGCGGTGAGGACCCTTCTCGATCTCTTTGTCCTTCACAAGCCATCTCTCCTTGGCTTTCGTAATCTGAGCAAGCAACCGGGCCTCTCGCTTGCGAGGAAGAATATCTTCAAGTGTAGCTCGCAACTCTTTGATGGACACCCCTTTTACACTCTGCTACTGACCCATGGGATATAAACTTCCAGATTTGTGGGCCATAGTCTTCTCTGCACCTAGCATTTTGGATTCCGCATCAGATGGACGACTGCTCGGGCACTTGAACAACTTCCGCCTCAGGAATGTGGGCCAATGAGCGCCGGGAACGAGAGCACACACCCAACTTGCCATAGCCTTGGAGCGGAAAGAGCGTGTATAAGGCGGAGGATAGAGAATCTTGAGGAGGTACGGGAGAGGGAAGAGCGGGAAAGGAGACGGACTCATGCAACACTTTTTATTGTTCGAGAAAAAATCGGTGTCTTTTAAGTCCTAGAAACGGTTGGGAAAGGCTAGTCCTTTATTTCACGCAATCTAGACCTCGGGGGAACCTATGGACACATCGCCCACAAATACACCAAATGTATTGGTTCAAAATTAATAATAGGCAATAGTACCTAAACAAAACCAAAGCATTTATGGGACGGACGAGCAGCCCCAATTTCTAGAGAAATTTGGGCAGCATAACGGGTATTCCTGAAGAATTTCAAGGAAAAATCCGGCATGACCTCTCGTCGGTGCACGTTGACAAAGCGACATGATCTCTCGTTAGAACATGCCGTGGGAACGACATGTCCTTTCGTGAAATCATGTTGCGATGGCAACATGCCCACACGTGCTAGGGTTTTGGGAAAGGTACGAAAGTCTATTTAAAATTTTTGAAACAATTCATTTTAGTGTATTTGAAAATGTCGTGTCAAAAACCAACCGTTTTGGGTAAGGTTAAAAAGTGTGGTGCCACCTATAACGCGCTAGGGGGATAGGTTTGAAATTAGGCGCTCAAGCGTAGGCGAATATTATCACCGTCTGCGATGCCGTCAATCGCACCCGAGGGTTCTAGATCTACGTGATGTAGTGTGCGGGATGGCTATCTTCCTTTATTTATGAAAATGATTTTTTTTTATTAGTATTTTTTTTTATTTTTTTACTTAAAAAGGGGGGATAAAAGAAAATAACACACACACTCCCACAGAGATACAATAATCAAAGATCAATAGATTGATCATGGGGGACTGCCCCACAATCACAACCTGTATCAAAATTCAAAGTCCTGCAGAATGGCACCTTCTGTCGCGTGACACAGGACATGGAGGGCATGTTATGTCGCGTGACAGAAGGAAACAAACATCCAGAAGCTGAACCAATATCCAGTGCCAGCCCCAACCTCCAAGCATCAAAACAATATCTCAAGCCCCAGCATCAGCAACAAAAACAACAAACAAAGGCATACAAATTGCAAGATCTCAAAAAATGCATGTATCGCACGTGATTATCAAGGATGCACATAGAATGGATACATTGGATGTCTAAACGAACGAAAGCATGACCCACTTAGTTTTGAAAAACAGGTTTTCAAAAAGCATGTCCCCAGCAGAGTCGCCACTGAGTGTGCGCTCGCCCGAAAAAATATTCGGAAGTTTGAAAAAAAGGAGTCGCCACGCCATGCTTAGAGGTGCACTTTGAAAAATCTTTTGAAAGAGAGTGGGTTCGGGGGTCAGGTTACGTGTTGGGAAGAACCGAGAGTTCACCCAACACGCCTTGTCCGTAGACGAGTCTTTCTAATCTAGACATCCAAATAATTTAAAGAAATTGTGCAAACAAAGATAATAGACAAGTGCGATAATCATGAATTTTATTGAATAAGAGAGATCATTACAACTTGTAGACCAATTGTCCGGGAGGCCACATCCCTTTACATCAACAAGAAACAGATTACAAGAGAAAACAGGTCCTCTGCAAAGGATCACATCTGTCGCGTGACATAGGACTCCCTTGTCCCAATATGTCGCGTGACATCAATGGTCACCTTGCAGAGGCTCACAACCAAACAGATCACCAAATCTCCAAATGAATCAAGCAAAACCAGATCTAGGAACTGAACAACATAATCATAAAACTAAATGCTAAAACAACTGAACAAAATAAGCTACAACTGAAATATGGTCCCTGCAGATGGTCACGACATGTCGCGTGACACAGGACTCCTCATGTCCAAATGTGTCGCGTGACATATGTTTACCATCTGCAGGTACCTCACAAACTGAGATGCAGATCTAGCAAATACACAACAATTATATCAGAAACAGTAAGAACAATACGAATTAAACACGAATCAATCAAAGGAGTGTGGATATGGAAGATCCACACTCCCTTGATGTCCAAATTGCAAATCCAAGCAAATCACATCATAACCAAGCAATTGGACTCAAGTATAAGCTATTTAAACAGAGAGATTGCAGTTGCCACTTGATAATTTGAGGCAGAAGGAGCCTGATTATCAAGTGGAGAAGGAGAGAGAGTAATTAGAACAAATGAATGAGAGAGAGAGGAGGAGAGAGTGTTACCCTTGTAGTCCTCAACTCTTACACCAAGTTAGGTGTAGGAGCCTTAAATTCAACTTCGAGATGGAGATCTGAGCACGAACTGAGAGCTGAATTCAAGGGCTTCAAGTGTATAGGGAAGTAGAGAGGGAATTGGGTTGAGGAGAGGTGAGAGGTGAGGGAATTGGAGGAGAATTGGGTGGTTTTGGTATGAGAGAGAGAGAGAGAGAGGGACTTTCTGGCGTAATTTGGGCAGAGTAGCTTTAGGAAGGTGAAATTCGGATCCAAAACTGAGAGGGGTAGGGTCTTATTTATAGTCATGCACTATGGTCACTTTGTGTCGCACGACGTAATGTAACCACTTTCCATGCTTCGAGTTGTCGCGTGACACAAGGTGACCATAACCGTTTTTGGCGCCAAAACTGATTCTGGAACCTTCCTAGGTAATACCCAAAAAGTCCAAAATAGTTTTATTCTCTCTAGGTCCTTTAACTCGAGCAAAGTACAAAAAAGTACTTCCTTCGCGAGAAACATATGAAATGTTTCCGGAAGTCTCGGGATGGACCGGGAATTTACCAAAATGCCCCTAAATGCCATTTTATTACTTAAAATGCATCTGGAAAGGTCGCGAATTTGGATTGGCGTACTTACTAATACATAGAAAAATTCTATTTGGTCTAATTAAAATTAGGGGTCCTCAATAATGATTGTTATGATTGGGATTAAGCAATTCTAAATCTAAACATATATTTGACTAACAATCTCCTCCTAATTGCTTAAGTCCAATCACCCCTTGGTTAACACCTATCTTAACTCAGTAAAAGAATGACTAAGAATTTATCTATTAATTTTGCCATTCCCTAAGTTAAGTGACAACTTGATGTAACCAAAGTAAAGCTTACAAGAAATGAAAGCTATAGGAAAAACAAAGTAAACTAAAGAGAAATTTTGAATGAGATGACCTGCAAAATGAAACGGTTAGTAGCAGTTGGATCATTCAAAATAATTAAAAAGGAATTCAAGAAAGCAAAACACAAGTTTAGGGTTAAGAGATTCTCATTAATTGGCAGACCGGTGACAAGAAAGACAGTTATATCATCGGTTACATTCTATGATGCATCGGCTGGAGGATCGGCTGAGTCCTTGACCGGTGAAGTAGCAGCATCTGAGGGAGGAATAGCCGAAGTCACAGGGTCTGAAGGCTTGGCTCTTTTTACTGATCTCTTTTCTTTCTTCTTCTCCTTTTCTTCTCTTTTTCTATTCTTCCTCTCTTCACGCATTTTCATGAGAACTTCATTTTTGGCTTTAACTTTGGTCAACTCGGTTTGGAGTTCTGCATTTCTCTGCTCAGCTAGGTTGAGGGCATCGGTTGCTGACTTCAGTAAGGCTTGACCGGCAATAGCTTCATTGCAAAGCTCATGATTGGTTCTGGTGGCGGCATCAAGTTGTTGCAGTAGATCGTTGTTGATGGCATCCTTCTTATTCAAATGCTCCACAAAATTTGCAAGGGCCTTTGCAAAGCCATTTTCCATTCGGTTAAGCATACGATTAAGTCTTTGTTCTCTGTTCTCTTCATCCTCCTGATTGGACTTAACACAAGAACTAACAAGCTCACGGTTGACATCAGCAACACCTTTGAGCAAGGCTTCATAAAAGTCCGCAAGATCAAGAGCAATAACCGATCTATTGAGATCTGCATCGGTTGGAGGGGCCGGTTGAGGAGCAGGCTGAGCAGGCGGTTGAGCAGTCGGTTGGGTAGCCGATAAGGGAGCATCAGTTGGAGGGCGAATTGATGAAGGAGAGAACAGTTGAATGGCAAGAGAATGATCGGTTGTAGGCTTCTCTGTAAGAGGAGTAGAGGGATCGGTAGAATGACTGATAAGAGAAGCATCAGTAGAACCGGTAGGAGGATCGGTCGAAGAATCGGTAAGAGAGATGACTTATGGCTGACCGGTCCTAGATACTTGACTGGTTGGAGAAATGACAATCTCTTCATCTACTGACTCTGAAGAGGAATCAGGTTGAGTAACCGGTTCAAGAAATTCATTGGGTTCCAAGCTCATCATCTCAGCAAACCCAAGCTCCAACAGTTCAGCTGCAGCAGGAGCCATCGGTAAGGCAAGCCTGATTAAAGGAATCACTCTCAAGGAGTAAAGAGGATTCTCTGATATTGCTCCATGGCTAAGCATGGCCATTTCTCATAATAGATAGCCTAGTCATATTAGGCATCAATCCAACCAAGCGGGTGACTTCAGAAGACCATCGAAAAATTCTCATCTCCAACACTTGGGTCATACAGTTATTGATGGAGAGGTATCTGAGATATAGATTACCAGTTGATAATGTGCTCTCAACCGGTCTGGGAGCTATGTGGACAATTTCTCCTTGGATTCGGATGTTGGGTAGCCTTTGAGAAAGAAAGGAAGAATATTTGGGTTTTTGGTTGGAAGGGAATTCGGTAACCAGTTGTTGATCGGTCTTACTGGGCTTGATTTCTTTACCTTTGGGAGGAGCTAACCGTTTACGAAGTTTGAGAACTTTAATTTTCTGGCACCGGTAACTGGTTTCTCCAGGCCCATTGGTTTTGGTGAGTTTGGGAGGAGTATCTTCTGGAGCAGAACCAATACCCATTACTTCAACAACATCCACAAAAGTTTCCATCCTATCTGCTCTTCTCTTCTTCTGGAGCTCATCGGCAATAGGTGGAGGCATAGGAATAGATTCAATCTTTGCTCTGCTCGAAATCTCCTCATGAACATCAAATAGAGGAATCCCATGATCTGACCGTGGGATAGAAGTCTTCGTGGTGTAGTAGTTCAAAGGAAACATTAAGTCCTTCTGATAGAGGCAACAATCAAGATAGACAAGAGGAACAGCAGGGTCAAGTCTATCATACTCAACAAAATCATCATCAGCTTCTTCCTCCTCAAAGAAATCTGAAGTGGAATCTTCTTCAAACACTGTCTCAATCTCCTCCTTAGCCGGTGACGTATCTTGGGAAATAGAAGAGGGAGCAGCTTGGCTAACCGATAACAAAGAGGCTTGAATAGCTTGCTGAGTGGCCAACTCTTCAACTGATAATCTTTGCTGGTCCAAATCAGCCTCAAACAAACTGGCAGCCAAGGCTTTCTGTAAATTAATATCATCAGCATCAGCAGGCTTGCTATCCTTAACCGGTTCAGTAGATACAACGGTAAGGGGCTGGCTAACCGGTAACACATCACTAACCGGTAGACTGACCGGCAGAGCAGATACGTCGGTTGAAGGCTCTATCACCGGTAGATCATCTCTAACCGGTTCAACAGGTTCACCGGCAAGAGGCATCGGTTGACTAACCGGTAACTCATCAACACTTATCTTTTCTCCTCCTCCTAAGGCTGTAACCGGTGAAGTCTCGGTTAAGCCTCCTCCCACATGTCTAACCGTTTGCATCGGTTTGGGAGTAGAAAAATCAACAGCTTCAGATCGGTCAATGACAGCCTCAGACTGGTCATTATCATCATCATCATCAGACTCACCAGAATCACTAGAGTAACTGGAGCTTGAGGCTGACCGATCATCCTTATCATCTCTAGCTTGATCATCTGAGCCACTATTATCTTTGAACATATCTTCGATCTCCTCATCAGTTACTGAAGCCCATTTGTTTTTGTTGGTCTAGACTAAAGTGAAGAAGTCAGATAAAGAGATATCACCCATATTTTGAAAATCTATGTTCATATCCACCAGATTTTGAACAAGATCCATCACATTCTTGATAAATTGCATTCTACGAGGACCTAAATTGACAACTTCAGGATCAAAGGTGGGGAGATCATCTTCTGGCAACTCATATCTCCCTAGCTGGTATGGATCAGACTCTTTAAGGGTTTCTTGGGCATTGTAAAGAATAGCAAAGTCAGCCCAAATAGCATGGACCATCATATCCTGCCTAAGTCTGTCCTGAGCCAGGTAAATGGCATTCCACATAGGGGTAAATAGATCAAAGTAACTGTTGTATAGCTTGATGAGACTATCTCTAGACAAAGAGATATCGTAATCACTTAACAGGCACGGTTTGCTGTAATAGATCCCCTTTTCTTCGTGAATGTTGTCAAAGTCCACATAATTTATCATATCACCGACGGGGACTGAATCTTTGTTGATCTCATGGAACTATAACAGTCTCCGGATGAATGGAGGCAAGTGATCAATTGGATAGACCCATTTTGGAGAAGGGACAGATTTGGGGTTTACTGACCATGGGTTGTAGTGGTAGATATGGAAGGTGGGATTTCTTATCGGTTGACAACGGCTAACCGGTCTGAAAGATGACTGACCGGTAAAGGGAATGTTATCGGTAAGGAAATTGTGTTCAAAGAGTCGCTTAGGAATGAAAGGAATAAAGGTGCCCAAATCAGTTTCGATTCTCCTTTTTCGTTCATCATTTTCTCTGGCTAATTGATAGGATGATTTTGGAGTAGGCTTGGTCTTTTTGGAAGGTGGAGGAGCATATTTTCTTGATGTTTGTTTTTTATGGTTAGGGGAAAGGACAGATGCAATCGGTTTGTCATCATCAGAAGAAGAATCAGATTGAGGGGCACTTGCCGGTGAGGGATCAGCTGGGGCAACACCGGTTTGCTTTTGCTTAATCGGTAAGGTTAAGGCCGATAAGGTAGCATCGGTTTCTCTAACCTTTGGTCTGCTAGCTTTCTTCTTCGATTGGGGAGCTGGCTTATCGGTTGGCTTACCGGTTGAGGGTTTGGCGTCTTTGAGGATTCTGGTCATATCAAACTTATCAAATGGCTTGCAGAATGATTGAGGATATTTTGGTTGGTTTGCTGAAGCATTGAGGACGGCTGGGATCTTTCTCAAGGAACGGCTAATCAGAAGGTAATGGCATGGTTTGGCTTTGTTTGGCTTGGAAGAGGGCTTCTCTTTTTGATACTTCTTGAATGCAATTAGAATAATCTGGTAAAGGAAAGAACACCAGTTGAAGTCATATTGAAGAATTATGGCTGCAATGGCTTCCCATTGTATCATGGTGATACAATGATGAGAGCCTGACCGGCAGATGAAGCATCGGTCAACTACCTCGGCAAGGGCGTAGTAAACGGCATCAAATTCAGCCTTCTTGTTTGCCTCACCGGTTACAAAGGGATCAGATCCACGAACTTTGGTCCAAGAAACAATCATGTCTTTCATCAAGATAGAAGACGAACCAGTGGAAGAAAGGTCAGGGAAGGCAGCAGCAATGGTTGCAGGGCTGAATGTAATGGGAACTCCGGTAGCAGTTGAAATGATATTGTCATTCTCATCCAAAACTCCATTATAAAACAACTCATTAACCAACTCATAGAAGATATCTTCATTCCCCTCCGGCATCAAGAACGAAATTACTCCGGCAGAAACAAATAAAGCTTGAAAAGATCGGCCTTCTTCGGAGTCAAAGAAGCTGGGGAGAATGTAACATCCATAAATGTCTTTCTTGATTGAGGAAGGTTTAAGAGCCATCTGTGAAACAAATAAACATCAAACCAACATTTTAAGTTAGAATCTAAGAAATTATTATTATACATTATAGGTGATGTTTATAACCTTAGATGTTTAGAAATCTGGGCATCTTCAAATTTTGAAAACACTTTGAGTTTACGAAGATTTTACCAGAGATCTAGAAGATGAAGAGAAGGATTGAATCACAGATGAAGACGAAGATCAAGAATCCTTTGCCGGTTGCTTTGTTGCAGAGAGATAGAGAGAGAAAAACCAGGAAAGTTTAAATGTTTACTTTCGAAATCCTTTTATAGGGTGAGAGAAGGAGGGAAGAAGAAAAGGTGTGTTGGTTAAATCAGAGGCATTTCAAACGTTTTTAACTTGCATGCACATAAATTAATAAATTTAATTCACGATTTTAAATATGAAGCATGAAAATAGGAACGTGTGTGCAGCAGTTATACTAAAATGTAATAAAGAACAAAAATATAACCTTTTCGATAATAAGAATGATACAGAGATTACCTTTTTGATAAATTGTTTGAAATTGATCTATCTTTAAAAAGAAAAATAGGGGACAGGTAAGGGGATGTCAGACTGAAGCGGCTGATGAGACTGATGTGACAGCAGGGAAATGATGACAACGAGCCGATTAAAAACGGATTGACAATTTCGATCCGGCCGCAGTTCGTCGGTGAGCGAATAGACGGTAAGGTGGCTAATCGTTCAGGTGCAATGATCGGTTAGAGAGACTCACTTTGCATCGGTTAAGGAGCCCTTAGTTAGGGACATCTCTTACCGGTTAGGGATACCGATTATGTATGCCGGTTAGAGGTGTCAGTTAGGTATTCTTGCCTTACCGGTTAGGAGAACCGGTAGGGGAGCACCGGTTAGCAACGGTAAATGAAGGACCACCTTGATCTCAGTTGATAGCTTACACAGATAGCAAAGTTAGCACAATATATTAACGAATATCAACCATGCCTAGTTCTCCTCTAAGGAATTCAAATCTTTTAATATCCAAGGGTTTTATCAAAATATCAGCTAACTGATAATCAGTATGTACTTTTAAAAGAACGATATTACCCTTTTCAACGTGATCCTTGAGGAAGTGGTATTTGATGTCTATGTGCTTAGTCTTTGAATGCATCACAGGATTGTTGGAGACTGAAATGGCTGAGGTGTTGTCACAGTAAATGGGACACACTTCTTGGGGAATTTCATAGTCCACCAGTTGTTGCTTCATCCATAGAATTTGTGAACAGCAACTCCCAGCAGCTATGTATTCATCCTCAGTTGTAGAAGTGGAAATTGATGCTTATTTCTTGCACGACCAGGAAACCAATCGGTTACCTAGAAATTGACAAGTTCCACTAGTACTTTTCCTAATGACCCTACAAGCTACAAAATCAGCATCTGAATAGCCAATCAGTGTAAATGATGAATCTTTTGGATATCACAAACCTAAGTTGGCAGTTCCCACAAGATATCTAATAATTCTTTTAACAGCTTGTAAATGAGATTCTTTAGGGTCAGCTTGAAATCTAGCACATACACATACGGCAAACATGATATCTGGCCTACTGGCGGTTAAGTAAAGTAGAGATCCTATCATACCTCGGTAGAGTGTCATATCTACTTTCTTACCGGACTCATCTTTGTCAAGGTATACATTGGTAGCCATTGGAGTGCTTTGAGGATGAGCAGAATCAAGACCAAATTTCTTGATGAGATCTTTGGTGTATTTGGCTTGATTGATGAATATACCTTCTTGGGTTTGCTTGAGTTGAAGTCCAAGGAAAAATGTTAGCTCACCCAGCATGCTCATCTCAAACTTGCTCTGCATAAGTTTCTCAAATCTCTTGCATAATTTTTCGTTATTAGATCCAAAATTAATATCATCAACATATATTTGAACTAACAATGAATGACCATTATGCTTTGCAAATAAAGTGGTATCGATTTTACCTCGTTCAAACTTCTCACTAAGTAGGAATTTGGAGAGAGTTCATACCATGCTCTGGGTGCTTGTTTGAGGCCATACAAAGCTTTATTCAATTTATAGACATGATCAGGCTTCTTGGAATCTTCAAATCCTGGAGGTTGTTCTACATATACAAGCTCTTGAAGTTCCCCATTGAGAAAGGCACTTTTCACATCCATTTGATATAACTTAAATTCTTTGTAGGCTGCATAGGCAAGAAATAACCTAATGGCTTCTAGTCTAGCTACGGGGGAAAAGGTCTCGTCATAATCTATGCCTTCTTCCAGTCTATATCCTTATGCCACTAATCTAGCCTTGTTCCTTGTAATCTTTCCAGATTCATCCAATTTATTTCTATAAACCCATTTCGTTCTAATCATTGTTTGATCACTAGGTCTAGGCACTAATTCCCATACTTTGCATCTATCAAACTGGTTAAGCTCTTCTTGCATAGCTTCTACCCAGGTGGGGTCATTAAGTGCTTCTTCAGTCTTCTTTGGTTCTATATTTGAGACTATAGCAAAGGAAAATAGTCCATGTTGTTCCTCCATGCTTCTTAATTGGCCTCTAGTCATTCTTGGACCAAAGACATTACCAATCACATTTTCCAAAGGGTGATCTCTAAATGTTCTCACTTCCCTAAGAAGGTCTTGCCTGACCGATTCTTCTCTTAAGGTTTCTAATGGAGGAGTAGAATCAATAGAGGGAGGTGTGACCGATTGAGGAGATCGGTTAGGAGAAGGTGAGGCTGACTGATGGTGATCGGTTAGTGGAGAAGGAAACGGTAAGTTGATGTTTGAAATTGGTTCAGCTTCAGGTGGTGTAAAAGGAACAGTAGTAGAGGGGCTAGCTGGTAATGGACCGGTTAGAGGAGTTTGAACATTAGATTGTCTAACCGATTGAGGAAAGAAGGAGTCATCAACTAGGTCTCTACAGGTTACACCACTAGACGCTGAAGGCTGAGCTGGAGATTGATTTGCATTGGTACTGGAGGTTTGATCGGAGTTTTGATTGTTGGATTCACCTGTCTCAAACACACCAGAATTATCAGTGCTATTTGGAGCCTTGTCAGACTCTAGCAAATCAAATTCATCAAAAGTAACATGAACAGATTCAACAATTTTCAACAGGCGTTTATTAAAAACTCTAAATGCCTTACTATGCTTGGCGTATCCAACAAAGATACCTTTATCGGCTTTTTCATCAAATTTACCTCGAAGCTCTTTACCGTTATAAAGAACATAACATTTGTAGCCAAAAATCTTGAAGAAACCAATGTTGGGAATTCTGCCACGCCAAAGCTCATAAGGGGTCATGTTGTGAAATTTGTTGACCAAAGATCGATTTTGAGTGAAGCATGCTGTATGGATAGCTTCGGCCCAAAAATACTTGGGAAGCCTAGCTTCAGATATCATTATTTTTCCAGCTTCGATCAAGGTTCTGTTCTTTCTCTCAACAACACCATTTTGTTGCGGTGTTCCAGCAGCTAAGAAATTATGATCTATTTCGTGATCATCACAGTACTGAGCGATTCCATTATTTTTGAACTCCGTTCCATTATCTGATCTCATACTGATGATGTCAGACTCCTTTTGGGTTTGAAGTAGACGGAACAGTCTGGTGGCAACAGCATAGGTATCATCTTTTGACGCAAAGGTTTCCACCCAGGTATATCTTGAGAAATCGTCTACAACAACCAAAGCATATCTGCTACCCCCTAAACTGGTAGTTGTTGTGGGGCCAGACAGATCCATATATAGCAACTGGAGGCACCTAGAAGTGGACATGCAGGGCTTGCTATGGAATGATTATTTATGTTCCTTTCCTAACTGACAGGCTCTGCATTTACTTCCATGATCAGCAGACACTTGAGGTAAGCCGGAAACTAGATTTTTATTAGCCAGCTTGGATAGGTAATTGAAATTCAAGTGACAGTATTTAAATCTATAGCATAAACGTTACCTTTTCTATATCTAGTGAGAAGGGTTTCTCCTGTAGCAATGTCTTTCACATAACAGTTGGAAGAATTGAAAATACAATGCATACCTTTATCACAAAATTGTGATATGGAGAGAAGTTTGTGTTTCAGACCATCCACCAAAGATACCTTCTGTACAGTAACTGTACCTCTTTTGATGGATCCACGACCAATAATTTTACCATTTGCGTTGTCACCAAAGACAACTGGAGGACCAGATGCTTCTTCAAGATTGGTTAGGAGATCGGCATGGCCAGTCATATGCCTAGAGCATCCACTGTCCATAATCCAAACATCCTTACCGACATCGGTTGAAGCCATAAAGCATTCATGTAATAAAACAATAAGCTTATGGTCCCCCTTATTCTTTTGGGTCCAAAGAGTTTGTTTCTCTTTGGCAGTCATACTTGGCCACCACTTGAGCTTTTAGACTCAGTGGGTCCAGATAGGTGCTTCAAGAGGCATTCATAAGCCTTGTGACCGATAAAATCACAATTTGTACATTTATTAGAAGATGGCTGTGAGGACTTAGATGAGTTGATATTCAATTTGGTCAATGCTTCAGAAGGGTTTAGTAATTGAACAGGAACAAAGCCTTTTGGGACAAAGGTGATGGATTTACCTTTGTTGGCCGGTTGCAAAGGCTTAGGAATTCCTTTACCGGTTAAGGGGCCTTTACCGATTGGGTGACCGGTGACAGTTGTCTGACCGGTTACTCCCTGACCGGTTATGGCTGTCTTATCGGTTGCGGTTTTTTGACCTGCAACTTGGCCAGCAAGTTTAATTCCAGCTTTGTTATCACCCTCACTAAGTGGGACATATTGTCCTAGCTCAGGATCAGCTACCTCGGTCCATTGGGATTTGTTCTTGTCAATTGTGACCTTCATCTGTTCCTTCACCTTGGGATAGGTGTGTGGGACAGCACTGAAAGGTCTAGTTAACCCTTTCTTAAGCAGGTTGGATTGAGCATTATCAAATTTGTCCATCAAGTTCTCAGTAACAGACTTAGTTACTGGTTTGTCTTTGTTATTATTACTGCTGGAGGTAAAGCCTATTCCTGATAGATCTCTGTTAGGAGACATCAAATCTTGTATGATAGTCTCCACAATAGCTCGGGGTTTTGAAAAGGTGTCAATAGTATTTGAAAGAGAGTTATTCCTTGATACTAGATCAGCAACTTGACTAACTCAGATATTTAGTCTCTCAGTGAGTCCTTGATTTTCTTTCCTTAACTGATCAGACTCTAGCTTACTTTCTTTCAAAACTTTTATTTTAGCTTTTAAAGAGTCATTTTCAGTTGTGACCTTTTTAAGATTAACAGCTATAACTTTGTGAGCTTCATTTAATTTTTCAAAATCAGAGAAGATCTCATTCATCACCTCTGTCATTTCAGACTTTCACATATTGGGCATAGGGTCAATGGGTAGGCTGAGAGGTTGAGGATGATGATTCAAAATTAGGATCAAAATTAGGTAGGGATGATATCGGTTGAGGACTTGGCTCGGTTAGGGTCTTTAAAAATTGAATCGGTCGGGGCTCAAGTATCGGTTGATGAGAAGAGATCGGTAAGGCTTGAGCTTGGTAGGTCTGTTGAATCGGTTGCATCAGAGGTCTGAGAGTGGGCAAGGTTTTACACTGACCGTAGAGAGCTCCACCTATGTTCTGGATTTTGAAATTGTACGGGTTATCTGCCTTGGGAATAGGATCATCAAAGTAAGTCAAAGGAGATCTCATAGGTAGGGTCTGGTCATTGTAAGATGATTGTTCATTGGAGTTGGGGTGTCTAAAGATAGGTGACTGCAAGGAGATGGGTTCATCATTGGTTCCATCAATAGCAACAAAACTAACATCAGCATCTTCATCTGAGTCGGCATTCTCATTTTCAGAGTCAGTCTCAAACCAGACTGGCATAGCCTTTTTGGTTCCATCCTCGGCAACTAGGCTTTTAGATCTAGGGTTTTTCTTGAACGGTTTCTTCCTCAGAAATTCATATTTCGGTTGAGGACATTTGGAAGCAAAATGGTCGGGTTTTCTACAGTTGTAACACACAAGCTCACCTTGGGCATTCTTACCGTCAGTTGAGGTTGAGGTTTGGCCTTTTCTTTGTAAGTTCCCAAATCTTTGGAATGATGAGGATTTGGGTTGGAAGGATTTGCTGTGGGATTGTTGGGATCTCTTAAAATCCTTGAACTTTCTATAGTTTCTAGCAAAGGCAGCAAATTCATCTTCTTCCTCAAAAGGCATACTAGCTGAGGTATTGGCTTGAACTGGTTGAGGCTGAGATATTGAGGGAGAGTCATTGGTAGATTGGATGTTTAGCATAGAAGAACCAGGGAAGATCTCGGTCTGAGCTGGCAGAGATAGATTTTTAAATTGTTTTTGAACTCCACTCAGCCGGTTGAGCTCTTCCTCATATAGAAACAAAGTTGACACAATGTTCTGAATATGAGTAGTGTTCAAATCTCGGAATTCTTTCAAAATAGCGACCTTGACATGCCACAAATCTCCAAGAGAATTGAGGAATCTCATGTTCAGGTCTTTCATGGTGTAAACTCTTCCTAAAGAAGTACAAGAATTACTTACCTCACAGAAACGGTCGTATGTTTCCTTTAACGTTTCACTTGGGTTCTTCTTGAAGGACTCGAACTCAGCAACACTTTTGTAGAGTCTGTTGTCCTTGGCCACTTGATCTCCTTCAAAATATCTGAGTAGACTCTGCCACACTTGTTGAGCGGTCTCATAGCATTGTACTTATTTGTACAGTCGATCGTCAAGGCCTGAGGTTAGAATGTACATAGCTTTTCTGTCCATGAAAGCACAAATCTTGTCTTCCTCAGTCCATTCTTCACGGAGCTTTGGAACATATGTTTCATAAACCTCGAAATCTTGTTCAGATGATCTATCGACATGATCCATGAGAGGAGTTTTGGGTGCTCTAGGTGAGAGATTGATTTTTATGGGTGTCATGGGACCATCTCTGACTACAGTCATTAACCTATCATCTATTGAATCCATATACCGCATGATTCTGTTCTTCCATACTGGAAATTCGTTTTCGTTCAACATGGGAATAGTCGCCATGTTACATGTTTGCATGAGTTTTCCTGCCATCTTGGATTTGGCAATTCAAGCGGTTAAGCTTGGAAAAATAGTTTTCGAAAATTGTCAGCTCTGATATCAATTGTTAGGCCCAACTGGTAGGAATCAGGCTAGAGGGGGGTGAATAGCCTGTTAAAACTTTTTCTAAAACTCTTTTAATCTTTAAAAATGTTAAGTCACTCTAGCTAACCGGTGAGATAAAATTTGCACAGCGGAAAGAAGATGTCGGTTAGAGAAGTGCTTAAATCGGTAAGGTAAGGAGTTTCAAAAGGTAAGTTAAAATTTCATGCAACAATTAAATCACTTCAGTAACCCATTTGATTGCCAAGATTCGAACTTTATGTTTACAAAAACCTGTGTCATGGGGCTATGCTCTATGACTTTTGTCCGTCTTGAAAAGAGCTTCGATTTGATATGCGGTGCGTTCCGTGGTTCATTCGGAATCAAAAGTTATGCTCATTTTAGTGCACACACATAAATTTCACTAAAAGCTTTATCTTTCCAAAACCATCTTTAACTTTCATCTTTTACCACACAAGTCCACATAAGTTCCAACAATACCCCACATTTTCTATTCAAACTCTAACAGGGTCACGCTCCAATGAGAACCGTTTAAAATGAGAACCGTAAGAACTACTTGTATACACTTGTATACAGTAGATATTTAGCTACTGTATACATATACAATAGACTTTATACATATACAGTAGATACTTAGCTACTGTATACAAGTGTATACGTGTGATTATACACTTGTATACAGTAGATACTTAACTACTGTATACATATACAGTAGACTGTATATGTATACAAGTGTATACGTGTGGTTATACACTTGTATATAGTAGATATTTAACTACTGTATGCATATACAGTAGACTGTATATGCATACAGTAGCTAAGTATCTACTGTAAACAAGTGTATACAAGTGGTTCTCACGGTTCTCATTTTGTTATGGTTCTCATTTGAGCACCTACCTATATACTCCCTCCGTCCATTTACTTACTTCACACTTTCTATTTTGGGCGTCCACATACTTACTTCACACTTTGTTTTTTACCTAAAATGGAAACTTTATATTATTAAAATACTAACCCTACCCCACTCATACTCTCTCCTACATTATTTTAATACTCTCAACACCATTATAATTTACTATTCCCTCCACTCATTCTCTCTCCTATTTTACTTTCACACTCACAACACTTTCAATATAATACTCCCTCCTTAATAACCGTGTAAACAAGAATCGTGAAGCATGTAAATGGTATCTATATATATATATATATATATATATATATATATATGTAGATATATAGGTAGGTGCTCAAATGAGAACCATAATTAAATGAGAACCATAGAAACCAATTATAGCCATTAGATTAGAAATAGATTAAAGGTCGAGATTAGAGGGGGCTGGGAAAGGACGCGGTGGCAATTTTGCAATTAAACTAATTCACGTGGGTAATATAGTCATTAACCTGTAATAACAAAAAGGTTCCGAGAGGAGAGAGAAAGAGGGACGAAGGAGCGATCGTAAATTGTCGTCGATAAATTCAAAATCTCCGCCGTATTTTGTAGTTTTCGGTGTGATTTGTTTAATTCCGGTATATCGTCGATCGTTGATCAGCCGACAAATTCGAAACCTGCGTCGTAGTTCGTACTCTCCGTTTTGGTTTTAGTATTTTGATTTAGGTGTTGTTTGAATTGAAATCTCAGGTGGACAATTTTGAATAGCGAATTCCGGCGATCGTTGTCATGATGGATGAAAATCAAGCTTCTAATTCAGGAATTTCAAATTTTTATGGTTTATTTGATTGAATAATTGGGGAATTTTTGAATTGGTATTAGACTCAATAGCTAATTGAGCTTAAGTCACTGTCATGGTCTTGGCCATGTCTTTGATCTAGTATACAAAAGGGGAATCATGACAAGCGTAATTGTCCGTTATTAAACAAGGATGATGATTAGATTTAAATATAATAAATAATTTACTTATAATTATTTTTTTTGGATGATAATTTTTTTTGATCTGTTCTAGATGTTCATTCATTATTCAATACAGTTGCAAAACTTTAACTGTGTATTTCATTGGATAGTGCATTTGTATACAGTACACAGTTTAGCTAATGTATACAATTGTGTATTTCAATATTTCACTTGTACACATTAGCTAAATATCTACTGTATACAAGTAGGCATTTATCCTGGTCTTTTATCTTGGTTACAGTGGCTAAATAGCTACTGTAAACAAGTGCATTTTTGAACAATCAACTTGAAATTCAAACTTTTTTACATTAGCTATAGCTACTGTAAGCAAATGCATATTTGAACAATCAACTTGAAATTCATGGCCTTGGCTACGCCAAGGCCTCGGCCTTGCCCTCGTCGTCCACCTTGGATATTGTATTGAATTTTTATACAGTAGTTAATTAGTTAGTGTAAAAAAGTGATTTTTGAATTTTTAACTTGTATACAGTGGCTAAATAGCTACTGTATACAAGTGCATTGCTCAACAATCAACTTGTATACAATGGCTAAATAGTTACTGTAAACAAGTTTAAACAATTCAAACTTGTTTACACTAGCTACTTAGTAATGTTTGCATAGCAAGTTGAAATTCATACTTGTTTACAGTTGCTAAATAGCTAATGTAAACAAGTGCATTTCAAGTGTACTTGTTTCCAGGTATTTTTCTTGTTTATAGTAGATAATATCTACTGTATACAGTATATATTATCTATTATTTAATGTATACAGTAGATATTGCTTTTTGTTGTTTCAGGATACATATTCACTTGTATACAGTAGCTATTTAGATACTGTATAGAAACATAGTTTTGTTATTTCACTTGTATACAGTAGCTAGTTAGCTACTGTATACAAGTATAATTACCTTTTTAATTCAAAGTGCAATAACTATACAATAGCTACTTATGTACTGTATAGTTGTGTATTAAAAGTAAAATCAATTGTATCCACAAGTGTATTGATTAATAAATCCAGTTGGTATTTTTTAATTTTTTTTTTGTAGGTGTGGGAAATAATCATTATAACATTGCAAGTGTTAATGATGTGCGATCTTATTCATCTGATAGTGATGATGATGCTTGTTCTAAATTGATTATTACACCAAAATTAAGTCAGAAGTGGCTTCCTTCTTGTGAAGATATTTACAAGCCATATATTGGGCAACAGTTTGCGAATTTTGAGGATGGTTTTAATTTCTATGAAACCTATGGTCGAATGTGTGGGTTTGATGTTCGACGTGGTACTTCAAATAAATCAAGTATTTGAGTAATTAGATTGAGGTACTCTTTATGTCATAGAGAAGGTGAGAACGATAAAAAAAACAGAAGTAAGTGCTTGTGTTGAAGGTCAAGGAAGTTCAAAGAATAGGAGGGTAATGTTTTCTAGGTGTGGGTGTAAAGCTAGGATTGGATTTAAGTGTTTGAGTAAGAATGAGAATAATGGCGTAGTTGTGTACCGTTTTGATGAGTTGCACAATCATAAATTAGTTCGTCCAGGTGGCAGGCATTTTTTGAAATCCAGCAGAGAAATGTCAGTGACACATAAGACGTTTATGTTTGATGCGTCAAAGGTGAAAATAGGTGCATCTAAAGCTCACAGATTGATGAAAGAGATGAGTGGTGGTTATTCAAATGTTGTGGTTCTTTTTATACAGTAGTTAATTAGTTAGTGTAAAGAAGTGATTTTTGAATTTTTTAACTTGTATACAGTGGCTAAATAGCTGTTGTATACAAGTGCATTGTTCAACAATCAACTTGAAAACACTAGCTATTTATTAATGTAAACAAGTGCATTTCTCAACAATCAACTTGTATACAATGGCTAAATAGTTACTGTAAACAAGTGCATTGTTCAATAATCAACTTGAATTTTGAACTTGTATACAGTGGCTAAATAGCTACTTTATACAAGTGCATTATTCAACAATCAACTTGAATACACTAGCTATTTATTAATGTAAACAAGTGCATTGCTCAACAATCAACTTGTATACAATGGCTAAATAGTTAATGTAAACAAGTTTAAACAATTCAAACTTGTTTACACTAGCTACTTAGTAATGTATGCATAGCAAGTTGAAATACATTCTTGTTTACAGTAGCTAAATAGCTAATGTAAACAAGTGCATTTCTAGTGCACTTGTTTCCAGGTATTTTTCTTGTTTACAATAGCTATTTAGCCAGTGTATTGAAGTGTATTGATGAACAATGTACTTGTATACAGTAGCTATTTAGCCACTGTATACAAGTTTAAATTATTCAAAAATGCACTTGTTTACAGTTGCTATTTAGCCACTGTATACAAGTTTGAAATTCTAGAATCACTTCTTTACATTAACTAAGTAACTACACTACTGTATATAACTCCAAGGCCAAGGCCATGCCTTGGCTACGTTGATTGTTGAACAATTCAATTGTTTACAGTAGCTATTTAGCCAGTGTTTTGTGGTGTATTGTTGAACAATGCACTTGTTTACAGTTGTTATTTAGCTACTGTATACAAGTTATTGCTGAACAATGTCCGGTGCTGTTCCATGGACACATGTCCATAAACAGTATTGCCAAAATTCAACTGTTACATGGACACATGTCCATAAGTATTAGTGCCAAATTTCAACTGTTACCACACGAATTCAATAGTTAACTCCATTTATACAAGTGTAAATATTAGCCAGTGTACACAAGTATACAATTTCAGTACTGCCAATAGGTTAAATGAAATCTTACCAAAATTCAGACTTTTTCAGGCTTTTCAAAAAAGCATTCAATGATACCATTAAAGACAGACTTATCACTATTTCACCGTTCAAATTCCAACCCAATTCAAAGCACTTGGCTAATGCTGTTCCATGGACACGTGTCCATAAGCAGTAGTGTCAAATTTCAATTGTTACCACACGGATTCAATAGTTAACTCCATTTATCAGTATAAATAATTGAGAACTTCAATACTTTTTTATTTCTAAACTTCATCTGAAAAGAAAACAATAGGTTGATATGAGTAGTTCAGTAAAGTCTGAGCAAGAGGTTGAAGATTCTTCAGCAGAAAGAGCTGCTGAAGATTATGAAGCAGAAAGAGCTGCTAAAAAAATTTCAGGTTGCCAACGTCCATGCATATGTGTTGCCCTTTTGATTATATACTAAGGATAATAATGAAAAAATAAATGATCTCCTAATCTTCTGCCTAGAGTTACGTCTTTGCTGGAAATCATGGCCGTTACAAGGGTTACATTTTTTTGAATGAATCTTCACGTAGTCGAGGCTGTGCAGAGTTACTATTTGACCAAGACTTTTCATGTATAACTTTATCCCTGAAAAATAGGAAAAATATACAACAATTCTAAAAAGTGTTAGTTAAAGGTGTAGTTCAAGACGTTACCTCAAGTCTGACAAGATGTAGAACATGTTGAGCGGATTTTTCTATCCCAAACAATTGTAATGTGAGATAGTGAATGCTAAACACTCATTCATAACTATTGAATCTAATTGTTTATGCAATTCTCCAAATTATTGTTGTTGTTATTCAACTGAGCTCTTATTTACAAAATGATATTTTTGTGCGTCCTTTTTTTCCTTAAAATAGCAACCGGACCTTCTGTAAACAACATACCAATGGTATATCCTTAATATACACTTTTAAACATTTAGTTTTCACATGTATAATAAAATATGAAAATAGTTTCAGTAAAAAAAAACATTTTGAGATTCATGATTGATTTTTAATGCAGTTCAGTCGAGCCTTAGAAAGACCCGGTTTGGTCAGACGGTTTGTAAACGATGGTTTTGGTCAAAGAAAGGAAAATTGAATTTAGTAGAACCGCAAGTGTGTAGGCGTCACTCCGTGTCTTTGACAAGGGGGTTAGTTCTAGTGATACTATAATCTTAATGCATTGAATAGTAGTAATGAAGGAGCCTGGGGCGCGGCGCACATAGGAGGAGGCGCACATAGTAGGACTGTGTGGCAGACGTGGCGCTCGGGATTGGAGAAAGATTTTTTTATTTTTTTTGCTGCATAACCTTTTTTTATTTTTTTTTGCTGCATAAACTTTTCCTATTTTTCCCCTTCTTTCCTCTCATTTTTAAGCTCAGGAGCGGGGACTAAGCATCTGAAAGACAAGCTTTCATGTTGAAATGGCAACCTAAAACAACAGCCGAGTCGCCAACAACTGCTATATTGATCTTTGAAGAGAATGAAATTCTACATTTTTATTTATTTATCCCACTTTGACAAGGTACAAAGCAATCTGGTATTAGCTACAAATAAATCTTCAATTCAAAACAAATAAATCACAAAACTCTCTCCCCAGTCACAATGTACATATATTTTTCATTTTGCCCAAAAAAAAAAAAAAAAAAAAAAAAAAACTCATTTCGATCTTTAACTTCCAAGAGAACTTGATATACGAATCACTAATCTAGGACATACCAAATCTCGATAAGGCGGATTGAAATATTGTTGAAAAAAACTGAGTTGCGCTCTGATCATCAGCTTTTATCTTGATTTGTGCTTTACATGAAGATGAGTTGATTACACATTCAACAAGGAAGATTGACGGGTCCTCTGCTTTTTGTGCAAAGAAAAAGAACTTGAAATTTGGGGCTTGGCCACCTGATGCGATGCATTGGATGGAATTAGCTTGCATGTGACGGAGAAGGGATTGAGGTGTTGTCATTGCTGCTACTCCTTGTGGACTTATTGAGCTTTCCTGAAGGATATAATGTGACGTAAATTATGTCAGTTGTCGGAGAATTTCAGTGGTTATAAATATTCTTGAAGCTATTATACTAACTTGTGTTTCATAAATTCAAAATAGATATAAATTCTGTCCAAAAAAAAAAAAAAACAATTTCATCCCTGATTTGAACTTTTTTTGTTGTAGTCTCTAAACAGATATTTTTTCGATTTCTTCCTCAACCTAAGACATTTATTTAAACGATTAATAGTCCTTATGCGTACATCAATATTCTAACTGAGGATGATGATGTGGAAGTTTCTGTTGAATATAGGGGAAATGATCAAATTGTTGACTTTGACTACAGTCTATTAAAATGAAAGCAAGCACCACAAAGCAAAAGGGTAAAAAAAAGAGCATACTACCTCCCCGTCCCATAAAGATGTTCCTATTTGACTTCAAACATTTTAGTGGTGTATTTTCCTTCCATCATCTATATATATATAAAGGCACAAGTGCAATCTAGTGTTAGCTTTCCCTCCAAAATATAGATGGTTCTAGAACATTGTTTTTTCTTTTAATTAATTGACATGCTCAAACTCCAAGACTCTAATAATATAAGCAGTGATTGTAGGTCACTAGACTCTAATTATTAACACTAACTATCAACTAACTCAGTTTCTAATACTACTATTTTATTAAAAAAAAAATGTGTTTCAATTACTGTATATGTTATCAGTCCGCTCTATATTACATAAAATGACAACTTTATCATTTAAAGTTTTCTTTTATCATGTTAAGTAATAATTTTTTGAAAAAATACATCATGCAACTATAAAATAAAATATGAAAGTATAAATTTGACAAAAAATCATTTATGAACACAATATAGAACAAAAATGTTATTTATTTTAGAACAAAACAAGTCATTAATTTATTTTGCGTCGAAGATAGTAGTAATAAACTATTTTTTTAATAAAGTGGATAATTCATCGACTCTCCACGTTTCTCTCTCCTATTATACAACCCTCTTTTTATACGAGTATATATAATATAGATATGATTTTTAGTTTTTTTTTTGTAGTCATATTTTTTCTACTTAAAAAAAAGTCATATTTCTTCTATCGTGCTCTTTTATTTTGTTATCTTACCAAAATAAACATTATCACTTACATAAAAAAAACATTTTTGATACGATTTTATCTAGGAAATTTTCCAAAATTTGTAATATTAATTCATTAAAATTAGCGTCAATTTATGAAATATGATGATTCATGTTAGCCGACCCCAAATTATTTTGGGACTAAGACTTTGTTGTTGTTGTTGTTGTATTTAACGCACGGGTGTAACACTAGTTATTCTTAATGAAAGTAAGAATTACCTTAATGAAAGTAAAAGTTATGCATGTACCAAATGACTATTCAAACATTTCAGAGGAATAGTTTAGGAAGTTCACTTGTTTTAACCATGCAAATTTGGAAATGAGACTTTCTTATAAAGACAAACAAAAGTAGCAATTGGGAACATCTTTTTGGGACAAGACAAACAAAAGTAGCAACTGGGAACATCTTTGTGGGACAGAGGGAGTATTACGATTTATGAAACTTCCATAAAGAACAGCAAGGCACTTAAGATATTCTTACAAAGCCATGAAAACAGCACACAAGTAAAATACTACTCCCTCTGTCCAAAAATGAGTGACCATTTCCAATTTAAGGGATATTTTGAAAATGTTCATTTTTAGTTTAAAAAAACATAAATATTCTTGCTATTCACTTTAAAACTTTTAGTTCTGCTAATATATAATGAACTATGAAAAACAACTTGGTAAAAAAAATCATCAAGAGTCAAAATTTTCTGAAGAGAGTTTCAAAAAGTCGTTCATTTTGGGACCAAAAAACTCATTCAATTTGGGACAGCGGGAGTACCGAAAATTCGCAGAATCAAGTGCATAAACAGGCAGGAAATCTAAAAAGGTACTGAAAATGAAGTTACGAAAATGACCTGTGATATAGATACTGGAAGTTGGCGCCATTTCTGCTGAAAAGTGTTTGGATCAAGCACGGCTTTAGGACTAAGCTTCAAAGAAGGTGGAGAATGAGTAGTAGTAGGAGTAGGCCCAACCGAAAATCCTAGACCAAGAAGGTCATCAATGGCCGAGCTAATCTGTGCTGGCAGTGTCTGATCTATAGATACAAGCTCTGACTGAGTTTGTGAAGCAGCTAACTGGGATAAAGAATTCTCATATGCAGAGGCATTATAGGCAGAACCATTATTATTATGACCTCGACTTTCTTCCTTCTCGGAAGTACTTAGAAGAAGATCCTTGTCATTTGTGTCAACCATCTGAGCTGAAAGTATGTCTGCCGCTGATTCTGCTCCAATAGATAAATTTCCAAGCTCTTCTGAAAAAGCAAATGGCCCACGATGCTCTTTATCAGTAAACATGTAAGAAGGCTGCAAAAAAATTCAAATCTAAGTTAATTTCACTGCCCTACCTAATTGTTATATTACACTTACACAAGCATCAAACGAATAATAAGTATGGAAGAGAAAAGAATTAATGAATGCGAGCATATAAGTATCTTCAAAGAGATTAGATTAGAGAAAAGGGTGACAGAAATGGCCCTGGTGCAAATATAATTACGTTTCATGAAGTCCCAAGAGAGAGGAATGTCATATAATTCACATGGAAAAGATCACAAGAGATTTAAAAGATCAAAGCAGAATTCTTACTTCCTCACTATAAGTCGAGACAGAACAGAAAAGTATCAGAAAAAGTGGATAGATAATAGGTTTAATTTCATTTTCAACCATTGTACTTTTCAACCACTATACTTTGTTTTTAACACGAAAACTACAAAAGTTTCGGAAAACTATCACTTTAGCCACAATTTGTGTCTAATCCGTGGCTAATTTGTGCCTTAATTCGCGAATTTGTGGCTAAAATGATAGTTTTTCAAAACTTTTGTGGTTTCCTTGCTAAAAACAAAGTATAGTGGTTGAAGTGAAAGTCGAGATAAAGTACAGTGGTTGAAAATGAAATTAAACTTAGATAATATATAAGTTATTTTGCTTGGTTGAAGGAAATGATGGAGAAAATGGAAAGGGAACAAAAGAAGAGTAGAGTTTACATATGCTCTAACACCTCGTTTGGTAGCCGGATAAGGATAATCAGTAGTATTAGTGAAGGGATTATTAAACCCCTCCTTTTTGATGAAGGTACTAATAATCCTAATTTCAGAAATAATATGATGTTTGGTAGAAACGGGATTATTAAACCTCGTTTGGTAGCCGGATAAGGATAATCAGTAGTATTAGTGAAGGGATTATTAAACCCCTCTTATTGATGAAGGTATTAATAATCCTAATTTCAGAAATAATATGATGTTTGGTAGAAACGAGATTAACATACTTTAATCCTACCTTGACACAATATAAATATTCATGTTCCAACAATATCCTTAAACAACCATATAAAAACCTAAAATCAATTCATGCTTTTTTTTCCACTACTCCAAATTGCTATAGAACAATTGAACAAAAGCTGCTGCAGTAAATTCGGATCCATGTAAATGTTATGGACATCTAATTTAGTTTCCAATTAAATCAAATGAAAATTGCAAGACAAAAATAGTAGTCAAAAATTGTAAACATTGTGCAATTTAGTAGAATAAAATTAAACATTAGGCTGAAATCTTTACAACCCAAATATTTATTTATGTCTTACTGTGGTTTGGTAGTTGGCACTCAATACTAAAAATTCAGGAAAAAAAAAAGAGGGAGAAGAAGACATGAAGAGGGAGAGTGAGAGTGAAAGCAGGAAAGGAGAGCTACATCAATAACGTATGTTGGGGTTGTTCTCCAACCATTCAGGATCCAAAAGCAAGGGAGATGAGTCCAGCAGAGCTCCCAATATATTTAAAACCCGTATAAGAAATCTAAAAAAAATGAAGAATTAACATTTGAAGATGCGAGCCAAATCGCCAAGGGACAGAGAAGATGACGGTGGGATTAGCTCTAGGGTTTTCGTGTAATTTTTCATAAGCGGGGTATATTTGTAAAAAGAAATTTAATCCGGGAGATTCTTATGGGCGGGATTAATTATACCACCCCTGTTGTACCGGAATTATTAATGACGGGATAACCCTCTTATCCGGTTCCCCAGGCTATTATTACCGATATGTAATTGTCTACCAAACCGCCATTAATAATCCCATCCTAAATAATCCCGGGTCAATATTGGCTACCAAACAGGCCCTAACTGTCTTTAATTATGTTACATTAGACTAAAAGGCCACAAGTAATCTCAAATCTCATAATTTCTGGGGATATAATATTTGGCTGGAACGCTTAAAATAAAAATACATCGCAATAGTCTCCTAAACAAGTGAGAAATGGGCAACGCCATCCTGGTTGCTAGATAATCTTCCTAAGAAACTAAATGCTGCAACTCTTTTGCAAGGAAATGTATGTTAATGCTTTTAAATTGAGAAGAAACTAAGGATAGCATAAGGATTTTTCAGTTCAATCAACATCAGCAATGCACAAGTACAAACTTACTTTGTAGTTGCAGTTCTAATGGTAATATCATCAGAACTCCAGATCAGCAGGAAAGCTCAAGGGTCTATTACAACAACAACAACAACAACAAAGCCTTAGTCCCAAAATAATTTGGGGTCGGCTAACATGAATCATCATATGTCATCGTGTGAAAGGTTTGTTGGAAAAAAAAAAAAAAAAAAAAATAAATAAATAAATAAATAATAAATAAATAATAATAATAATTAAAAAAAAAAAAAAAAACAATCAGCCCCCCACATGGATTTTTGCCCTCCACTCTGGCCTCTTCAACACCATACTTTCATCCACTCCGAGTAAACTCATATCATTTTCAATCACTCTAATCCAAGTTTGTTTGGGTCTTCCCCTACCCCTCGCCATTTTATCATTTCTCCACTGTTCTGGCCTCCTAACCGGTGCATCACTCGGTCTCCTTCTCACATGTCCAAACCACCTCAGACGATTTTCCCTCATTTTATCCTCAAGGGTCTATTAATATTTAGAAATTTGTAAGACTCATAATATGTGCTTAATATATTCTAAGTTGGTTTGTTCGCAATAAATAGGACAGCACACCACCATTATCAGAGGTGGAGGACGCTTAAAGTATAAACCTGTTTACACAACCCTACAACAACAAAGCCTTAGTCCAAAATGATTTGGGGACAGCTAACGTGAATCATCGTATGGATTGGTCAATGAAGAGGTGAGAAAACAAAAAAAAAAAAGTGGAGGGATGGTAAAATTAAATAATAAAAAGAATTTTGAAAGCAAAAAGATATTTTAAAGAAAAAACGAGTATGAAGAAAATCAACCATGATCCTTATAAGATTTTGACCATAGGGATGCCCCAATTTGTGTATTTTGAAACTTAAGATATTTCCTCAAAATCTAGCCAAATGAACAGACACTTCCATAATCTATACATACCAAAGACATCATGCATGAACCACTCCTATAGTAATCCCGACGCTTAAAACAACTTTTTTTCTGTTATGAATCAACTTGGCGCACTGGTTGAGGTGACCTAGAGGTCACGGGTTCAAGTCCTGGAAGCAGCCTCTTTTGGTGCACCGGGCTGCCCTTTTTTTAAAAATGAATAATTAACTTGGAAGTCATGAAGTAATCCACAGTTTCTGAGTAACATGGTGGTGTTAATGATTTAACCAACAGTGAGCAAAGAGAATCGGTGTACCTTCTGGTATACAACAGCAAGACTGTTAAATTCATCAAATATCCGATCTTTGATTTCACTGCTTTGAGTATCAGCGAAGACTGAAACAGCTTGTTTTGGAGGATTCACAACTTTATCAGCTACCGATACATTGTACTGCAAAAGCCTGTAGTAGAATAAGGCTCTATCATGGACATCCTGTACCATAAAACAAGTTCAGACAAATATGCTTAGGCAAAATGACCACACAAAAAAACGAGTCTTATATCATAAGTAGATTGCACCAGACCTGATGAAAATCAGCAAGACCTGCAGCTAATGCAGCGCCCAGTGCTTTCTGGGTCTCTGGTGGTCTCCTCAAAAAACATTTCATTGCTGCTGTAAGAAGATGCAAACGAACCTACACATAAGCAGGATTAAGTATCAAATATATGAACTAGCTATAGATTCAAGTGAGAGATATAAAGTTGTTACATTTCAACCAGAGACAAAAAAAAAAAAAAAAAAAAAACCCTCAGTAAGGTGGTCTATCTACGGATAAAGTAAACTACATATTTGCGCCGTGCAGTTGGCTCGCGGTGACATGAACCCCCTAGTTCTTGAGTTGAAGCTAATTTGGGGTGAAGGTTAGAGAGAGGAAAAGTGAAATTGAAATCATCAATTTCATTTATTTTAAGTCCCCCTAGTTTCAGATTGTATTAGTCCGTTAAATCAATAACTTCTGTTTGCAAATTGGGTTTATTTTATGCATTATATATAGTACGCAGGTAAAGTTTGATTAAAAATAGTAAAGGGGTTGAAGTGATTTTGGGCCAATAGTACGGGGTCCAATATGTAGTTCACTCGATATGAATAAGCTAATAGTGTCAAGAGTGTGCAGAATTATGCGCTTGTCAGCCGTTTATTTAACCGTGGATCAATATTCATAAAGCTGATGGCAAACCAAAAGCATATCTCATAAGATACTCTACAAAACTAAAGTCTTGAAATAATTTTGAAGGAAAATAAGTGAACGCAGTACCAACTTATTACCTCTGCAGAGAGGTCATCATCCCAATCTTCAATTAAAGTTTCCAAAATATAAGGAGCATCCTGCATGTCTTGAGCATATTCTCCTACCATCCAAATGAGAGCTGACTTAGCTTTCGGTTCCTGAACATTGTTGCTGCTAATATTCCCGACAACTGCAATGCAATCATGACTCCACTGTGGATATTTCCGGAGAAGATCTTTCACAAGAACCTAAACAGCAGAGCAATTTATGAACACTGATCCAGAGATACTGGAGGAGATGAGATAGTTAAGCAATACATATATATGTACATATATATGTACATATGTACATATATATATATGTATATATATATATATATATACATATGTACATATACTCCCTCAGTCCCATTACAAACTACACATTTACTATTTGCACGGGAATTAAGGAAAAGTGTTAGTGAAGTAGGTGTTGTGAGTATGAAAAGTGAGGTAGGAAAGAGAATGTAAGGTAGGGAATAATAATTGAATTGTTGTTGTGAGTATGACATGTTGGTCCCATTAATATAAAAGTAATAAAACATTCCATTTTAGGAAGTAAATAGTTTGTAGTGGGACGTTTTATGAGGAAAGTGTGTAGTTTGTAGTGGGACGGAGGAAGTCTCAGCTCAATGTGCACACTTACCTGTTTGAGGGGTATCATTGATAAGTTTCAATTCCTAAAATTGAATTTTTTTTATTACTACTTCCTCCACCCCAGACTAAGAGTTATACCAAGAGTTTGCACGCTAATTAAGAAAACATTAAGAAATGAGTAAACAATTGCAAGTGGGTTGAGGACATAATTGTCCAAAACACTATTGATTATTCAAGTGGGTAAAAAGTAGGGTTGTAAATATTGATTTTTTTGTAATTAAAAGGAAGAGGGTATAAATGTCAAAAACACTTCATTATTTGCCATTTTGGGAATAAGCAAACTAGGAATCTTAGTTTGATTCGTACCAAAAAAGAAAGTAGGACTCTTAATCTGGGACGGAGGGAGTATTATATTAACCCTCCTACTTGCCATACTCACACACTAAAATTGTGGGTGGACCCAACTTACAAATCCCACCCACTTATCATACTCACAACACCTTTCTCACTCACAATACTTTTAGATATATACTTCCTCTGTCCCACTCGAAAAGGCACAACATTGGCCTTGCACAGAAATTAACAAAAGGGTAAGTGTTGTGAGTATGAAAAGTGAGGTAGGAGAGAGAATGTGGGTTAGGAAATCGTAAGTGGATAGTTATTGTGAGTATGATAAGTGAGTCCCATGAATAATGAGGTATTAAAATGTTTCCATTTTTGGGAGGGTGCCTTTTTAAATGGGACACTAAAAATAGAATTTTGTTCATTTTCGGATGGGATGGAGGGAGTATATACTTCCTTCTTAATTTCCATGCTCAATGGTAAGTGTGCATATTGAGTTGGGGTGGAGGGAGTATACATATGCAAGTGCAGATACACACAGACAAATGAGTAATGTTAAAATCTCTACCAGAGTTTCAGCAGTCACATAGTCCTTTTCCATTTCCAGAAATTGAAGAAGCCTATCAACGATGGCATTAACATCATATTGTTGAAGAGCAATTTTCCCAACAGCTCTGATAGATTCTCTTGCCATAGGAATATCAACATTAGCAGCATATTCACACAGTTCCGTCACTGAAATAATAATACTGAATAAGATAATGCATAAATCATACTTGAAAAGTCAATAGAAAATATTTACACGTGACCAGAAGAGGGGATTTTCAGAAACCGTGATATAAAATTTGTAAAATTAGGATGTGTAATTGATGCAAATTCACTAACCGATTTCATAAGTATTGCTCTCATTCGCCACTGCCGTCAACATTTCGAGCTTCAGCTTCTTAACATAAAATGGTTCATTGTATTGACAGTAGAAGTGTTTGTAATCCGAAGAAAATATCATTGGAGCCCGCATCACCAACAGATGCAAGTGGCTTAGTACTGCATAGGATTGCTCTGGACTACCCGAGCTTACTTGTGTAAGCAGAGGAGCTTTGATGCGCTCATACACCTAATTAGATACAATGGCATCATACAAAATTCTATACATAACTCTAAACCGAGTGTGTCAATAATGCAAAATCAAATAATACAAATGGCAGTGTAAATAACAAAATTACTAACCATGAGAGATACGATCACACAGAATAATTTATTATACTCATTAGTTATTTAGATTTTTTTTCTTAGAACTATCAATTTCGAACAACATGATAAATCACTCCATATAATCTTCATCTAACTACGCATCTCATCATAAGAAGGTATTATAAGCAAAAGAATTTGCCAGAGAGTAGCCTTCTTCTCTCCCAACGCCTTCCCCAACTGTCTCTCATCTTCCAGTTCAATTAAAAATAATGGATCAGGGAATCTGTTGATTTTACTGACAACAAAATAAAATTAAAAGGCACGCATAGCATGAGCAAATTTCCATCATCACCCAATGTGGCCAGTGCCTCTAAGACTGCCAATACCATAAATCTTGTACAATTAGCACAAAGCAGAGAAGTTGGTTGATGAAAGTTTAAATAAGCACCCTATGATGAGCATCATTGAACGTAGCATTTTCTCAGTAATGTTAATATACGTAAATGCAGCATAATGCATGAGGGGTATTACGGATAGGCACCTGTTGATGTACATCATTCATTGACAATGTCAATTGTAAAAACAACTTGATTATTGCCAAGACAACAGCACCATTGGCGTGTTGAAGTTTATCTTCAAGAAGGTTCATGATGTCAAATATCTCATTGCTATCAGGGGGTACATATTTGGAAACCAATTCAAGAATAGTACACTGTGCCCATTCACTAAACTCCTTAATCCTGCACATAGCCATTCAGATAGCAAAATGACTTATACTCTTCCGGAAACAGACACAAGTGATAATACAAGAAAGGGCAATAAGGAGATCTAGCACAAATCGGATTGTGCTTTTTGGGGGGAAAGAGAGTGGGAGATCCAAGTTGAATACTCCTTCCGTCCCGGAATGATGTTCCCACTTTTTTTGTTGTCAATTTGAATGAACTTTGAGCAATAATTTAGATTAGTTTAATTATCCTAATGAAAATCAAAATATTGTTACTGCTAGTATTTATAATGGTGTATCAATAGCAAGTTTTAGATTTTCAGTAGGATAATTAGATTAACTCAAGATTTTTGCTCAAAGTTCATTCAAATTGACAACTAAAAAAGTGAGAGCTTCATCCCGGGACGGAGGGAGTATGATTTTTTTCACATACCAGGTAAACATTACACATATTGCAGTTATAATCAGTCGTGGACTGAGAGATACAGTTTGGGCATATATACAGGTTTAATCTCCAAAGACGAAGTGGTAGTGAGACCAATCCCTGGCTTTCCCAAAGTTATAGATATGCTTCATGATATAGTTAAGCTTTTGAGTTTCTACATAATGGGTAATGTCTTGGCGAAACTACTCTGCTGAAATCATAGGTATTTAAAGTGACAAAACTAGGGAAAAGAAGGGATTACGCATTATATTTAACTAGATCACGTGATAAGTCTAAAGAAGAGAAAACCATAATTCTGTTTTTATCCACGGGTTTCTTTACTAACTAGAAATCTAATATGCTTGTGTCAAGTTCTTTTGGTGCCCAATAAACTAAGAAGATTTCCCTTACAAAACAGAAGATCATTAAAGATCATAGAATCTCAAGTCAAACTTCTACGCCACATCCTTGCCCAAAGATGACACGACACTCAATTTTAGCTGATAAAAAGAAGATCAGAAATGCTCTTCCAATGTCCTATATATATCCATGTAAAATGTTTCCCAATCATCTGTTTCGGGACACATTATCTGTCCCAAGGCTGAGGTGCTGACATGTGTCCAATGCACAAATAATTCAACCACAACAACAAACCTAATTGCTCAATTTTTTCTCAAATAAACCTCCTAGCAGGCAGCAGCTACCTCTCCTTCCCTCTATCTTATTCACAAGAATTGGCATGTAGTCCCAGAAGATTAACTAGAATCAGAAACTCTTGGTCTTATGTCAAAAGATCACTCCAAACATAAAAGGTTGAGAAACAAAAATGTACAGTGTCAGAATGTGTGGCAAATAGAGAGAGACACGCACACTCACTTTATAAAACTATACTCCCTCCGTCCCGCTACAAACCGCACACTTTCCTTTTTGGGCGTCCCATTACAAACCGCACACTCCCAAAAAGGAAACTTTATATTAATAAAATATTCACCCTACTCCACTCATTCTCTCTCCTACATTATTTTAATACTCACAACACCATTATAATTTACTATTCCCTCCACTCATTCTCTCTCCTATTTTACTTTTACGCTCACAACATTTTATTAAAATATCATATTCCTTAATTCCCGCGCAAACAGTGTTAGTGCGGATATTAGCGGGACGGAGGGAGTATATTTTATGGTTGTCACACCAAAATTGGTGTCTGTATCACAACAAAGGTACAAAAAGTTTAATCTGCTAGTATTGTTACATCTGTTTGATGAAATATCAGTTAAAAAGTGAACAAAGGTTCAGAGTTTTTCACAATAAAACCTCTACTTTCGTTTTGCTCCTATTGATGATTCAACGGTAACCAACTTGTATAAATATCCACATCAAATTTCTGGAATTCAACCAAAATCATAGTTTTTTATATCTAAGAATGATAACGAATTTTAGTGGCAATTAACGAAAATTGCGGATGTTGAAAAGGTAATTTGATGACTTCACAGTTAAGAGGACATGACTGCAAAGTATTACAAGCATGATGTCTACTAGTCTAAGATTGTCAAGGGCGAGAAAAAATCTCTGGCATTGCCAACTATTTGGAGAGAAACAGAGAGCTTCTTGAGCACGCTTGGGTGTTGGGACAATGATCATTGGCTAGGCATCAACTTCATAAGGAAAAATAGAACAGACTTAAGCCTATAAGCTTTGCAACCTAGGTTTCAAACAGAAGATTTGCAGCTCTTCAAATTCATCGGTTCTAAAGCAGTCACAGCAAAGTTTTATCAGAAAGCTCCTCAAGCAAAATAAGATGCAGATATCCCATAAATAAAGCATGGTCATTCGCTCAAGCTCAAATGTTGTAGGTGAATTTTGGGAATAAAAACAAAAAATATATATACATACAAAAGACAGATTCAAAGAGTTGGCAATTATAATTATAATTATGTAATACTGCAAACATCGTACCTATTTAAGAGGTAATATATAATTGGTTTGCTAAGCAAAGCTTCTCTCTCCCTTGATGCTTCCTCAGATGTACTTGCTTCCAAGCTCCATATCTCTTGTAGAGCAGATAAACAATTTGCAACAACCTGATATGGGAAGGACAACAACTAAATGAAAAACCAACATATAATCTAGGATTACTTGAATAATCACAAGAACTCTGATGCAGTCATGAACCCATTGGTATAAACATTTGACGATGAAAAGTTAAGAACATAAAATTGAAGTGTGCAATGTTAAAATTGAAGGAATGTCAACCCTTTAAGATCAATATTTTTAATGCAGTACAAATTTGATACAAAATGAAATAAGCAGGCTTGACGAGATAACACCTAGCTAAAAGAAGAACTGCATACTTACACGTCTTGTAAATGGAAAGGTCTAAGACCATTGTTTTGCAACATAATCGAAAACAAACTGTTGTCTACTTAGCAAACTTGTGTATCCTTCCCAGAAGTGACCATGTGCTGAGTGATGGATATTTAGAGCTTCTTAAATGGCATGATGTCATCTAAGAGCAAATGTAAGATGATCACTAAACAAGTCAAACAGAATTTACAACTAGTGAAGTAAACTAATACACTGTGATTTTTAATAGAAAATATTGTTGATTTTATACCACCTCAAAGAACAATCTTAATTGTATCAAAAACAAAAATAACAATCCTAAGAAACTAAGTAGACTGACCTGCGCATCTGGGTCATTAAGCATCAAATGCTTAAGCATTGCAGGAAAATCAGAATCTACACAAGTAGAAGCAGATATATGATACAACTTCACAACACCAATGGCCGCCACCATCCTCACATAACTATTCCCATCTTTCAACCCCAACCCCAGCGGCCCCACCAAGTACTCCACCAAATTCGGCACTCGAAGCGAACAAAGACTCCTCAAAGCCAGCCCTCTAATCATCGGATCCTCATCTTTACAATCCCTCTGAAGAAAATTAATAGTCAAAAGAGCTAGATCCGGGTTGTACTTTGCATAATTCCCCACATACAAATAACACATTTTCTTGAGCACAATGTCAGAAGTAGCCGAACACATCACCATCTCACTAAAAACCGCTGAAACATCAATCCCGACAGTCATAGAAGATATCACCTTCTTGAACAGCTCCCTCTTCGTATCATCCGTCCCCGGCGCTCGACTACCCGCCAGCTGCCGGAGCTGCATTTTCAGATCAGAAACCTCCCCTTTACTGGCAGTGGCACCATCATTATAATGAACATTAGTACCAAAATTATGCAAAGAAGGTTGTGGGCGCCCAAAAGAAAGAGAAAATTGACTCCTTTTCGCCATTACCCTCCAATTTCTTGCCCAAATCACATTAAATATGACTACGCGTGAATGTGAAAAGGGTAAAATTGACTAATTTTAAACAAGAGAAACAATTCAAAGTTCTAAGATAGAATATTCGTGTATAACAATGTATATAAACTACTTACATACTTATATATGCGTGCATACGCAATTTATTTGTTTGTAGTGGTGGGGTGGGTAGAGAATCGTTGATTTTGTGGAATTCTCCGTCAAGAAAGTGCAGAGAAAAGAGAGAAAGAAGTACCCGGAGGGTTGAGAAGGGGAAGGAGATCGCTGAGACTGAGCTGGAGCCATCTTTCGAGCTTCGATAGTGTGCGAGGGTGTGGTGGAAATGTTAGCTTGTCAGAGATAATAACGGTGGAATTGATCACCGGTGGTAAGATCCCGGCGGATCTATTGGAGGGTTGTGATTGTGACTCGGTGGCTTTGGCCTGTCACAGAGTGGATTAATTCCACAATCCCCTCATCCCAAACCATTTTCCGGAAAAACCTTATCTATTTTTAAAAATCCATTAAGGTTTCGATCAAAATTTCCCTTTAACCCAAATTCCCTCGTCTTCAAACGGCAATCCATTAAAGAGGCACTACAAATTTGTGTGGCACGGTAAAAAATTTAAATTATTGAATACTTTCTTCATCTCACCTTAAATCGAACTAGTGATTAAACAGGTCAATTGCAATTTGGTGACCTAAATTTTACACATAGTTGCAATACCGCAGTCAAGAGTGCAATTTAGTCAATCAATGCCCTAAGTTTGCAATTTTTAGCAAATTGATATAAAAACTAACGAAATCGTTAATTTTTTGACGGGATGAATTTCATGTGCCTTTCACGTGAGTATGTAAGGGGTAATTTCGTCATTTCATCATGATCCATGTGCAAGTTTAATAGGCTTAATGCACATTTTTGAAAATGAAGGGTTGTGATGAAAAAATAAAAAAAAAAACCCCAAAATCAAATTACACCCCACCCCAACTCATTCCCAGCCACGCCTTTCTTCTTCAACCATGGGTCGGTCGGCCAGCGACTTGAAAGATAGCCGGAGAAGAGGGATATTGCCGAAAAAAATGGCAGAGAGAGAGAAGCAGACGGATGCGGTGGTGGTTGGAGCGAGAGCCCGTCCGTAAACACAAGTGAGAGAAAATCGGAAATAGATTGGGGAGGAGGCGTGCGGGTGGGAATTTGAGATCGGGAGGGGCGGCGGCGGCAATTGAAGAGAAAGAGGCGTCTGGATGGTGGTCGGCGGTGTCTTGTTCTCCGACATCACTAAGAAGATCTCCTATGCACAGTAATGGCCCTCCTACTCCTTTCATTTCATAAATGTTTCTCTGTCCTAGCAAATTACCAAACAAATCCTTTTGTTTGGTAATTTGCTGGGTTAATGGGATGAAGGTTGAAATGCTAGTCCAGGGAGGAGGGACAGGTTGGGGGATGAATGGCAATCTTTTTCTGTTTTTAGTTTTTTAGGATAGGATATTTATTTATACTTTTTTTTATTATGAAATTGTTTTTATTAATTATCTTTTTAGTGGTATATTTTTTAAGAATTAGTATATTATATTTAAAATAATTAAAATTATAGGTAATATTTAAGATCTGAATTTAATATTAATTATTGTAATTTAGTATTTAATTTTTTAATATAATAATCCTTAATACTATTTATTTATTATTAATATTTATTTATTATTATTTTTATTATTATTATTATTATTATTATTATTATTATTTTATTATTATTATTATTACTATTTTATTATTATTATTCTTATTACGATTTTATTATTATTATTATTTTATTATCATTATTATTACTATTACTATTTTTTTATTATTATTATTATTATTTTATTATTATTGTTATTATTATTATTATTATTATTATTATTATTATTATTATTTTAGGAATTCATCACGTCAAAAAATTAACGATTTCATTAGTTTTTATACCAATTTGCTAAAAATTGCAAATTTAGGGCATTCATTGACTAAATTGCACTCTTGGCTACGGTATTGCAACTACGTGTAAAACTTAGATCACCAAATTGCAATTGACCCGTAATTAAACAGATGTAACTTTGACTAATATTTAAAATAAATAATTTAAATAAAATTTAAAAATTGTTATTAAATCACAGTTAATAATATTTTCAATAACAATTTTTTTATTCATATTAGAATCGTTATTTCTTACTAATATTAGTTAAAGTTATACTCCCTCCGTCCCAAAATGTTTGTCTCATTTGACTTTTTTGTTGAACTTTGATCACAAATTTATGAGAGATTAATTATGTTCATGAAATTTTAAAAGTTGTTGTTGATAATATTATTAATGGTGAATCAATAGAATTTTTTAGAATTTCATGAACATAATTAAATTGTCATATATTTGTGGTCAAAGGTCAACAAAAAAGTCAAATGGAACAAACATTTTGGGACGGAGGGAGTATTTATTTGGCCAGTAATTCGATTTAAGATGGGTAGGAAGGAGTATACTCTTAATGGCACTAGTGTTACTCCCGTGCGATACACGGACATCTACTAACACAAAAAAGACGAAAATTCATAAAAATACAACAGAAAATAGAGATGTTTGTATACATTGTAAAACACTTATTTGAAAACTATATTATCGATACAAATATCAGATTGAAGATCACTAAAATAAATCTATATTTAAAGCATAGTTAGTTTGTACAAAACGCATTTTATACGTAAATTCCCGTTCTATTCAATAATACTCACGTTTGGCGTCCGTTTTTCATTGCTATGGAATTAAAGGCATATTTTTTTATGTAAAACATAGTTATTGTGTATTAAACGTAATATGTGCGTAATTTTAGTTAAGAAACAGGTGATTAAGGGATGTAATTTGCCCACAGTGTCACTTAGTTTTCGCCAACGATTGGAAAAGCGTAATCTATCCTAGTTTTAAGTCTCCCAATCTTTCTCTTCAACTGCAATTCGGAACTCTGGACTCTAGTAATTCTCCAAACAAAAAAATTACATGAAACTTTCAAGTATCATCAATTTCGATTTTTGATAAGTTATTTTGTTCTTGAGCCGTATTCAACTTCTACATCCACGTTTGATTTTTACATATTTCATTAATGTTATTGTTATATAATATTTTAAGATTTATGTATATAGATTAATATAGTAGTACTATTTCCTCCGTCCCAAATGTATAATTAATTTTCATATTTTAGAAAAACAATAAAGATTGTTATTTTTTTACATCCACGTTTGATTTTTTTTCTTTCTTTCTTTTCACGTGAGAGTTAAGGCATATTTTTATAAATATATTATACTTCTAAAACATTAGGTAAATGTATAATTAATATTCATAATTTACCTATATATATTTATTATATTTTTCCAACACTTTTACGTATGTAATTTTGACTATGATACATATAATACACGTTATAAAAAAATACACAATATTTATATTCCACTTTTTTCATGCCGTATTTTTTGGCGTATTTTTAAAATAAAAGTCGTACACAATTAATACTCATCTCCTCCCCTCCTGACATAGGATAAAGTAAAAAAAAATAATGCGGTATACTCATCTTGTTTTTTTTTAAAGAAACATATACACATCTCAATATATATATATATATATATATATATATATATATATATATATATATATATATATATATATATATATATATATATATATATATATATATATATATATATATATATATATATATATATATGACAGTATTTAAAATGCGGTATCGACGGAATCAAACGATCCGGAGTTGTAAAGTACGATCGACGAGCCAAACAGCTCGGAATTGGAAATTTGCGTGAAAGTAAATGACGATCGACGGATCAAATGATCCGGAATTGTAAATGACATGAAAGTAAATGACGATCGACGGATCAAACGATCCGGAATTGTAAATGACATAAAAGTAAACGGAACGGGGCCGGAACGCCGTTTTAACCCGAGATTACTTCTCTTACGGGAAGAGAAGAGGATCTAGGGGCTAAAACGTATCGGATCCCGTTAGACAGAGACGTCTACATTTCAACAACGTCGTCCGAAACGGTTGTAGCGACTGGCGCGTAAACCGAGACGGAACGAAAGTTTAGAGAGAGAGGGAGCTACCTATGGCTAGGGTCGGCTCCTTTGGCTCGGTGGGCGTATACGGGATACAAAAATGTGTTTCGAACGGTGTTTCGAAGTGGCGGGGGTTATATTTGATCGAAATATGAAGTTTTCACGCAAAATGAGGTAAAACGAGGCTCGGGAGGGGTGAGAACCAGTTTAGGCCGTGGCTTTTGGGTGAAAGGGAGTGATTTTTGTTGTTCTAAATGGCTTTGACAGCCTCTGTATTTATAGGTGAAATTTCATGATGAGTCCGGACGGACTGAGGTTGAAAACTAGGGGGTTTTGTGAAACTTTGGAAATTGGAGGGACTTGCTGGCAATTCTGGATTGTCTGCAAATGAGTCCGGCCGAACTGAGACTGTATTCCAGGGGTATTTTAGTCTTTTCTCATTGATTTTTGATTGATGTTGACGAGGGAGCTGTGGCATGCACGCCACGTGTCCTTGTGACTCACCAGGTTGTGGGAGTTCGTGCCATTATCCCCGATTTTATCCGTTTTTAAAATAACAGTTCGGAAAATGTCCGAAACGCCCCCGAAAAGTTCGTTTTTCAGGGAAAGCCGTACTTTTACGTGCAACGACGTGTGTTGAGTACGCTTTGACTTCGGGATGCACGGGGCAGTCCCGAGACATCTCGTTGACTTGGCAACGGGGAGCTTAACGGGTTCCGATTAACCTGGAGCGGGCCAGTTAACGGATTCCGGTTAACTTTCTAACGGATTTTGGCGATCCGGATTTGGGTACTTACACCCTTCTACTTTCCAAACCATGCCTTCTTATAGGTGATTTCCTTGCCAAAAAATTCACTATTGTGTGCAATAATAACTCCAACCTTTACATTTGAATTGATCCTAATAAAACTAACCACTTACCGACCAATAAACTTCGAATATAGGTTAGGGTGGTCTTGGCTTTCTCCAGAAAGCAAGCAACAATGAGTACCATTGTACTTGGTCACTTTCCAATAACCATGTTTCTTCATACTCACACGAACATAAAAATTGCATGAATACTTTTTTAGTAGACATACTATTGCCCGGGAATGAGGTGTGCTATTTCTTACCCTAAACCTCTAATTAGTTCTAATATGGTACCTTTTTATGTCAAATCGAGCCTCGTTATTGTCAGAAAAGCGTATCCCTTTAGCAATTTCGTCTTTCTCTTGATCCCAAACCGGAAAACTAAGTTGATTATGAGAATCAATCAAGTCCTCTTCTTGCGAGCAATATTACCAATATCACTGTAAAAAGGATAATCCGCTCTCTTATACCTCCAATTTTCTGGTGCTTCATAATGAACCAAATATGTTTCCAAGTCATCATCAATTGGGGCATCATCACCATCGCCCAAATCTATATCAGAATCACTACTACGTTCTTCATATCCATCATCAACATCATCTAGTAATGCATCTACATCCGTGTCTTCTTCTTCTTCATAATCTTCATCATCTTCCGAATTCTCATCATTAACATGATCATTTTGGCATGACATATCATCATAATTTGATGTTTGGGTTGATACAAGTGTTTGTGTACTTTGACCAACCCCTGCATCACGGTAGCAACTTGGTGAATTCCCATAAAAGGTCTCCGTATTACGTGTTTCAAACTGTTCATAATGTCGATTTTCAATCAATTTGATGATCACATACAACTGCAAATTACTCAGCCCACCATATTTAGCAGAAACATCGAACATTATATCCATAGCCTCATCATCTTCAATACGAAAAGGAAAGTACTCACAAATATCGCTATCAAATGAATGGGGATATCTACAAATGATTTCCAACTCATATTGTCTCTGATCCACACACATCGCTTTATATAATTTATCAATCAAATGATTGTATCTCCATCTACAATGAGCCCTAATTGCACATTTCGGCCATTTTTGAAAATGAGGACTATCAAATGGATATTTATCGTCACCTCCCCAATAGCACATGAAAATTAGTGAATCTCCGTTTATTTTTAACCCTACATTACAAAATCAAAGTGTTAAAACATTAAAAAACCTAATTTTAACATTCATATATACATATATATATATATATATATATATATATATATATATATATATATATATATATATATATATATATATATATATATATATATATATATATATATATATATATATATATATATATATATATATTTATATATATATATATATAAACACAAATATATATAATGATTGAGATTTTGAATATTTACCTTGATTTGTACTATTGACTAATTATAAAGTTGAAATATGTAAAAATTGAGTTTTTTTCAAACCACTCTTCTCCATTTCTCTCTATTCTCAACAATGAGTTTAGAGATTGCAAGAATCTGTTCCCAACCTTATCTGGAAAAACAAAATTCGCTTAAACTCGCCATTCCATTTACCGATTTCATAATTTAATAAATACTTTTTTAATACAATATTAAATGACCGGAGAAAAAAAAAATTAAACTCGCCTTACCATTTGGCAAGTTTCATTTGACAAAACACAATGGACATTTTGGCAAATATTTTGAGAATTATATTTTTAAAAAGAAATAATTTGAGAAAAAAATCCATATATTATATCCCTAAACACACGTCTGTGCTCCTATGTCAAAATTCAGCCTTGTTCTTCTCCTTCAAAATTGTAATGTTGGATGTAGAATTACTGGGTAGCCTTAGTAATACAGGTATACTCCACTTAATAATTTACGGATTCAAATAACAACCCTCCTAATCGAAATAGAGTAATAACATTAACAACCCTCTTCTCCACCACCCCCATCCTCTTTTTCCCCCAAATCTTTATTTGTACCGGCGTCTCCCCTCGGTTATAACGGTAGCGGTTGGGCAATGGGTGATTGTTGAAAAGGATGATAGAGGTAACTAAAAGTTAATTTTCACATTAGTATTTCGTTAAAATTTGGTCACTCCATTTGCCACATTCACAGTACGCTAGAGTTTTTAACTCATTTAGGAAAAAAACTGGCATTATTCGAAAACTAAAAATGTTTTGCATTTTTTGGCACTAACAAGTAGGGGTGACTTGGTAGGTATACCAATTGTAGTTTGATTATATCGTGTACCTACCAAGTTTAACTTGGTACACAAAAATCTATATCAGTACCAACCGACTAAGTCGATATACCAACTAAGTTGGTACGGTAGGTATTCGATTGGTACTAGACTCTACCAAATGTATGTATAAAAATAACACTTTTCTATTAAGACCAAATAAATACTCTCTCCGTCCCACCAAGAGTGTCACCCTTTTAGGGGTGGCACGCAAATTAAGGAAAAAAGGGGAAAGAAAAAGTGTTGTGATTGTAATTTGAAAATAGGAGAGAAAATTAGTGGAGAAAATAGTGAATTTAAAAAGTGTTGTGAGTGTAGAGGAGAGAGAATTAGTGGAGGGAATAGTGGATGGGATAATAGAATATTAATAAAATATTTCCTTTTTAGGAAAGGTGACGCTTTAAACGGGACGCCATTTTGGGTAAAAAGTGACACTTGGAGTGGGACGGAGGGAGTATAATAGTTGGTACGGTAGGTACTCGGTTTGTAAAAGATTTGAATACACATGTTTCACACAAAAATAGATATACTCCTCCATCCTCCCATGAAACAAGAAAGCATTCTTATCAAAAAAAAAAAAATCAGGGTCAGGGTCAGTATTTTCAAGAACTTATTACAATAAAAATCAACAGAATGTGAAAAGAAAGGAGAAAGTGGAGGCAAACCTCATTCTGTGGAACAGCAGCACATTGAATCGAGTAGCAATTTTCTAGAACTCATCTTGATCTAATCTTCTGTTGTGACAGAAAACGTGCAATTAACCAGGAATCAATCAAAAGAACAATGTCTAACAAAACATATATACATAACAAGATCTAAATGTTAACCATGTAAGATTTTGCGCAATTGAGAAAGTGTATAGCAAGAAGAAGAAAAATGCAGAATATATGTACCGCACATGTATTGAATAAGCGCTTAGGTATGAAAGAAATTTGGACTTGAACTTGGACTTGGGATTGGGATTGGGATTGGGTGCTGCAAAAGAAGAGAGATGTCTCACCGTTAGCAGAAATGAATGCACCAAACCTTCAGAGTGCAGTTATGATCTGCCAAGGGAAATGGGGAAAAAGAAAGTTTTATTAATATAAGAACACGATAAGACTCATGACAAAGAATAAAATACAGAGGTAGTGTAGCCTTAAAAAAGAAAAATGATTCAATTGTACGATATAGAGCCCTGTTTATGTCGCATATATATATATATATATATATATATATATATATATATATATATATATGGTTTTGTTAGGATACCCACCATAGGAGTATCCTAACAAGTGAGCCATAATTTTTGGACAAAAATGTCCCCTATTCCTCAAAGCAACCATATGTATGATGGGGGCAAAATTGTAATCATCAAAGAGAGAGATATACTAACTAACTAACTCTCTCTCTCTCTCTCTCTCTCTCTCTCTCTCTCTCTTATTTAATACTAACTCTCTCTCTCTCTTTGATGATTACAATTTTATCCTCATCATACACATGATTGCTTTGAGGGATGAGGGACATTTTTATCCTAAAAATAATGGGTCACTTGTTAGGATACTCCTATGGTGGGTATCCTAACAAAACCATATATATCACTTGTTAGGATACTCCTATGGTGGGTATCCTAACAAAACCATATATATATATATATATATATGGTTTTGTTAGGATACCCACCATAGGAGTATCCTAACAAGTGACCCATTATTTTTTAACAAAAATATCCCTCATTCCTCAAAGCAACCATATGTATAATGGGGGCAAAATTGTAATCATCATAGAGAAAGAGATATACTAACTCTCTCTCTCTCTTATTTAATACTAACTCTCTCTCTCTCTCTTATTTAATACTAACTCTCTCTCTCTCTTTGATGATTACAATTTTACCCTCATCATACATATGATTGCTTTGAGGAATGCGGGACATTTTTGTCCTAAAAATAATGGGTCACTTATTAGGATACTCCTATGGTGGGTATCCTAACAAAACCCTATATATATATATCTATAGTATAAGGAAGGACGGTTTTGGCACTGTTTAATGAACAGTTCCAAGTGTCCATTTGACCATTTTGCCCCCACTTTTTTGTCCCTTTCCCATTTTGCCCTCCCTTTAAAAAAAAATTAAAAAAAAAAAAAAAAATTCCGTGTCCTCGGACACGGCTTTTTTTTTTTAAAATTTCCTCGTGTCCTCGGACACGAGCTTTTAATAGTATATATATATATATATATACTCCTTCCGTCCCACCTCACTTAAGAAAACTTTCCATTTTGGGCGTCCCACTTCACTTAAGAATTCCCAAAATGGAAACCTTAAATCACTATTCTCTCCATCCATTCTCTCTCCTACATTATTTTAATACTCACAACACCATTATAATTAATATTCCCTCCACTCATTCTCTCTCCTATTTAATTTTTCACATTCACAACACTTTTTCCACTCATTCTCTCTCCTAATACTATAATAATATTCCTTAATTCCCGTGCCATTTCAAAATTTCCTAAGTGGACTGGGACGGAGGGAGTATATATATATGAAAAGAGGTGGTCTCCCGTGAGAACAAGGGGATCTGTCTCATGCATGAGACGGGTCGACCCATGACCCCTTTTCAGTGGTTTAGAAAAAGTAATAGTTACCATCTCTTAATGTAATGACTGTATACATATAAAGTAACATTGTTCATAAGTAAACGTAATACCTGTTTTAAAAAAACAAAAGCTCGTTTTTACCCATTTTTTCAAATGTAATACAAACTATATGTATTACATTTGAAATGTAATAACTTATGTATATGAATGTAATAGTTTATACAAGTAAATGTAACACTTTGATAAATTTTAGTTATAATAAGTATTACTTTTGCCAAACGAAGAAAACATAGGGAAAAACACTATTACTTTTCTGTATATATGTATTACTTTAATGTATACAAACTATTACTTTATATGCATACAATTATTACATTATGGTTGGTATTTGCCATTGTTAGGGGATGATGGTGAACGGCTTAGGGCTCTTAGAAACAGGGGGATGGCTTCGGAGGTTGGAGAGACTGATCATTGTTTTGGGTTGCCGGCGAACTGGTCTTGGGGAAGAACAGGGAACGGTAATGAAGGGGGGTTGAGGTCGCCGGTGAGGAGGAGGTTGCTCCGGGGAATAGGTTTAGGACAGGGGAGATGTCGCCGTGGCTGGAGAAGAGAAGGCTCGGCGATGGCGATTGCAATTGGGGAATTGGTGAGGTTGCGACGGCGATGGGGATTGAGGAAGTGGGAGGCGATTTAGGGAGATAAGGCGGGTTAGGTATCCGGATCCGACCCGTCTCATGGATGAGACGGGTATTCTTGTTCTCATATAAGTCTTTGTCATATGAAAATTAATATTTAAAAAAATTATAATTGGTATTCGGTATACCAACCAATTTAAATATATATACCGTGTACCAACCAATTATACATAATTGGTACGGTAGTACCATACCAACATTTCGGTATACCGAGATGTACATACCAATTATAATTGGTACGGTTGGTACACATGTTGGTTGGTATGGATTTGAAAATTTTTCCAGCCCTACTAACAAGTACTCCGTCTATCCTACGTGAATGAAGATTTATTTTATTTTTTATTCATCTCACGTCACATGAGTGAATACTGTCCAAAATGACAAAATTTTTACACTTTTTTTTCCAATCATTCTCTTTTATATTTTACTTTTATACTCACAACACTAATCAATTTACTATTTCTCCTACTTATTCTCTATCCTATTTTATTTTATATACTCACAAACACCTCCCTCACTAATTTTCTGTCATATTTTTTTTATACTCACAAACACTTGTTATTAATTCTCTATCCTACTTTTCTTTAATTAGTGTGTTCAATTTTTTGGTTTGAACTCAATTTTTTGGTATCTATATAATATATGAAAGCAAAAGAATTTGGAGCCTTCACACTGCGCGCACATGGCATAATGACGTGGAAAGCCACGTAGCATTTCTCAATTGGTCAGCCATTTTTTGCTGCTACCTTCGAAAATTAAAAATAAAATAAAAATAAAAGCCTAATTCCCACTATTTCGGATAATTCAATAAATTTTGAAAAAATAAATTTGAATTTCAAAATTTGAATTTTTAGTTATAAAATGAGTTTATTTTAGGAATGAATTAAAATAATCCAAAATTAAAGAATCACTGATTTCAAATTTGCCTAAAATATAGCAAAACCTTATTTCAATTTTTATATCTAATCTTTTTTTGGCAACGTATATATCTCTTGACATTTCAAATTTAGTTTACCTATTATTTTCAACTTGCAACCAATTTTTTAAATTTAAATCCTAATTATCTCTATCTACACAGCTTTGAGATTTGTCAATTGTGAAATATAGTCGCTTCTTTTGAAAACATTAATATTTAAGTATTTGAATTCTAATTACAACTTATTCTACAAAAATAATATAGAACGGCCACAATGACTCTTTTAGCTCGATTTGCAATTATCAACAGCAGCAAATGTTACGCCACTATTTCGGATAATTCAATAAATTTTGAAAAAATAAATTTGAATTTCAAAATTTGAATTTTTAGTTATAAAATGAGTTTATTTTAGGAATGAATTAAAATAATCCAAAATTAAAGAATCAGTTACTTCATGAAATTAAGCAAATTCAATAAGTTTTAATTCTCTGAAAAAATATTATGTAATACTCTTTCAGAAAATAAGTGAATCCAGATTGTTCAAAAAAGATTATGTAATACTTAAAATGATTTTGTATTTAAAGTAGATATATAAATTCCGAAATATTATGTAATACTTCCTGATGACCTTCCTTCAATATTACAAAATTAAAGAAACATTTACTTCCTGAAATTAAGCAAATTCAAAAAAAATCTTTCAGAAAAAAAGAAGAAGAATATATTTTTCAAAATTTTAAATCTCCACAAAACAATTCTAAAATTAAGCAAATATTTATCAAAAAGATATATATACATCAAATATTTAGCATGAATTTCAAAACCGATTGGTTTTATAATATTTAATTATCAGTTTTTTTTTTTTTTACCTTGCTTGCGGATTTCAAGTTAATTATAATCTTTTCCATCAAATATTTATCAAAAAGATATATATACATCAAATATTTAGCATAAATTTGGAGGCTAGCATGAATCATATAATCTGATATATATATAACTCATCCTTAATATTTATCAAAAAGATTATGTAAGATATATATATATCTCAAAAAAAATCTTTCAGAAAAAAAGAAGAAGAATAAAAAAATGTCACCTACTTATCAAAAAAAAAATCTGATTCAGTTTTTTTTTTTTCTTTAAATGGTAATAAGTTTGACAAACTATAAAAATAAAAAAAATAAAAGCCTAATTTCTAATATTTCGAATAATTCAACATATTTTGAAAGAGTAAATTTGAATTTCAAAATTCAAGCTCATTATAATCCGAAAATTAAATTTGCTTACTATAAAAGATCAGCTTCTGCAAGGTTTGCTTTAATATTCAGTTTTTTGTTTCAACTCATCATGGAAGCTTCAATTTTCGCACTTACATATCTCCATCTGTTTATTCTTCTCACACGCAACAGGTCCTTCACAAGAGCCTGAAAATCAGAGCCATCAGTTTCATTGTTCACTGTGAGAGAATCCGTCGTGAAGGTAATCCTATTTTTTTTATTCACTCTTACAAGTATTCATTTTTTCTTCACCCTAACATGGTTTATGATTAATATTTGGGCTGAATCTAATGTTTGTTAATTTCATAGATCAATGAAACAAACAGTCGGTTGATTCTCTCACATTTCATCAGCTTTGGTTCTACTCTTTTTTTTGCCAAAAGTCCCAAAAATTTTAGACAGTTCTGGCCTTGAACCGAAATATATCCCTGATGTATTGCATGGTAATTTTAAAACTAAATTCAAGCAACTTGTAAGAGATTTGAAAGAAGAATGTTGTTTTAGCAACCTCAATTCATGTAAGTAATTCTTTTAATTTATTAGTTTAAGTTCTATTTGATGAATGCATTTTTTTTTAACATCTCTATTGTAATTATATATTTGTTCATCTATGCAGTTGTCGTCTCTATCATCTCCGTGGAGTTTTTCAAACGAGAACTACCTCATGGTCACATTCGAATTGATGTCATCTATAAAGATCAAGTGCGCATTACTCATGTCAACAACAATCAAGTTCATCATTAGGAATAATGTTACTCATGAATTTATTTTATTTTAAAAAAAAAAATTATTTTTTTTATAATTCGAATTGATGTCATCTATAATTCAGTTTTTAGTTTATTTTTCTTTTCTTTTTTTCTTTTTTTGGTTTATGCAAGGCTGAGTTTTGTATACCATTTTCATTTGTGGTCATTTAGGCAATGCGACTGTAATAATAATTCAGTTTTTTTATTTTATTTTTTTAAATGGTAATGAGTTTGGCAAATTTTATGGATTTTGAACAAAATAATAATAAGAAGAGGAAGTGAATCAAATTCTCTAAAAATTAGGTATTAGGTTAATTCAAGTAATCAGCTCCTAAATTTTCGGCAATCATAGATTCAAAAAAAAAATAAAATTTCAAATTATTTGATTTATTCATAAATTTTCGGCATAGATTCAAAAAAAAAATTCAAATTATTTCATTTATTCATAACTCAATTTAATCTAACAACTACAATAAAAAGATAAAAAAGAAAACATTTATGTTCAAATACAAAATCATTTGAAGTATTTTAAAATAGTTATATATTTTCAAGTACTTAATCAAATCCTGATGAAAAACAAATTGATAAATTGAAACAAAAAATATCAGTAATCGAATCAATTTGAACAAAATAATAATAAGAAGAGGAAGTGAATCAAATTCTCTAAGACAATTTAATTATTTGATTTATCAGTAATCGAATCAATTTGAACAAAATAATAATAAGAAGAGGAAGTGAATCAAATTCTCTAAAAATTATGTATTAGGTTAATTCAAGTAACCAGCTCCTAAATTTTCGACAATCATAGATTCAAAAAAAAAAATTCAAATTATTTGATTTAATCATAAATTTTCGGCATAGATTAAAAAAAAAATCAAATTATTTGATTTATTCATAACTCAATCTAATCTAACAACTACAATAAAAAGATAAAAAAGAAAACATTTATATTCAAATACAAAATCATTTTTAATATTTTAAAACAGTTATATATTTTCAAGTACTTAATCAAATCCTGATGAAAAACAATTGATAAACTGAAACAGAAAATATCAGTAATCGGATCAATTTGAACAAAATAATAATAAGAAGAGGAAGTGAATCAAATTCTCTAAAAATTAGGTATTAGGTTAATTCAAGTAACAACTCCTAAATTTTCAGCAATCATAGATTAAAAAAAAATTCAAATTATTTGATTTATTCATAAATTTTCGGCATAGATTCAGATTTATATATGAATTTAAATTTATAAAGTGATATAATTGACAAAAATTCAGATTTATCCCCAAGATTTGATGATTTATTTCTCTTTTAGCTGTGAATATCTTCCTCTATATAATTTTCTTCCTCTATATAATTTTCTTCAAGTCTCTTCTCTATTTTTTGCAGGGAAGAAGCCATTTTCACCACCCAAATTTTGCATCTCTTCTGCCCAATAACTCCTCCGCCACCAACTCTCAGAAAAGGTAACATCAAACCCCATTAACTTTATTCATGTTTTCACTTTAAGGACATGCCTAGAATCTTATTGATGACCTTGAATGCTAGGTGGTTCTAGGCGTCAATTGATATCCCCAATCCTATTATTCTATGTAAAGTATAATTCTTGATTTAACCTAAAATTATTATTGATAAACCAAATACTCTACTAATCTGACCTTAAAAAAATACAAAAAATATAAAGTCAAAGTGCACTAACCATTTCTGGAGTGATGTCCCTTGGTGTTGCACTTGCGATTGTGATTACAATCTGAAGGAGAAACTTTTCCTTACATTGCAAATCAGGAGGAGCCTCCTTCTGTTCCTGCATTGTTACTGTACCAAAATAATTATGAAATGAAACAAAAAGTTCCCTCTATTATCGGTTGAAACACGAAGTCGTACTTTAAAGCTTAAATGACATCTTAAATACGTTAAAGATTCATACTTTCATTCTTAGTAACCAAATATAAATATTTATATACATAGGTACCTATTACATCGCATTTTGATCGAGGCAAAACAACTTCAGTATTCGGTTGAACACAATACTTCTTAGGATTCGTCGTCTTAACCTACATAGCAAGTGGCAATCAAATTATACAATCAAATAACCAATTCAAATCCTGCCCATTGAATAAAGCTACCAAAAACATAACCCAACATTGCCTTAAGCCAAAAAAATGATGCTAAAAACCAGTCATATTCTGACTCATAGATGAAGAAGTGCAAAGCAGCCAATTGATCCAAAACAACAAAATGCTACCAACATACTGATGCCTCACTGCCATAAACCAATTAATCAGATCTGGGAGAAAGTAATAGAGTTTTACCTGAAAATACAAGTTGAAACCCCAGCACTTGCACATCAGCCAAAGTAAGAATCCTACTTTCTATTTTGTTACTGAGGGATTATATTGTATTTACATTAGTGATTAAAGTTTGATCAAGTTTTCTCAAATTTTCACTTCTGCTGGGACGGAGGGAGTATTTAGTTAATCATTTTTTATCATTTTTCGTTTTAATGTCAATCTATTTTATTATACATAGTTTTGACACTCAGTGAAGAGCAAGTTAAAAATTGTGCATTGGCTGAGATTGATAAGTTATTGGCAGCGAATTGCAGCGGTCTACAAAATTTTAAAGATATGCCTCAACCAAGCAATTCTGTAATTTCTGATGCGGAGAATATGCTAATATTGGATGAAATGTCGTATGATGTTGAGGAGATGAAGGCTGAGCACTCTAGATTACATAAATGTTTGACTGAAGAACAAAGGATGGTTTATGAAAAGATCATGACGGCTATTGATAGAGGAGATGGTGGAGTTTTCTTTTTGTATGGGTATGGTGGCATGGGGAAGACTTTCATATGGAAGACATTGTGCTCTGCCTTGCGAAGTAGGAGGGATATAGTTCTTCCAGTGGCTTCTAGCGGTATAGCTTCGTTGCTAATTTCGAGGGGTAGGACTGCTCACTCCAGATTTGGCATACCCATACAAGTCGATGAAAGCTCAACTTGCAGCAAGATTAAGCCAGGTTCTGATTTGTGTGGTCTCCTAAAGAAAATGAAGCTGATAATTTGGGATGAGGCTCCGATGGCCCACAAGCACTGCTTTGAGGCGCTTGACCGGAGCTTGAGGGACATTATGCGTACTCATGATGGTCATTGCTCTGATAAGCCATTTGGTGGATTAGTTGTTGTTTTTGGAGGAGATTTTAGGCAAATATTGCCTGTTGTGCCTAAAGGAAGCCGACATGATATTGTACATGCTGCCATCAGTTCATCTAAACTTTGGAATTCATGTGAGGTCCTAAAATTGACAAAAAACATGAGATTGCAGGTAAATGATCTAATTTAAAACTCTTTACATATTACATTTCCATGTTGCAGAAACTAAATGTTTCATCTCATTCATTGCCTACATGTAGGTACGTTCCTCTTCTTCTTCTGATGTTCTAGAGATCAAAAATTTTGCTGAATGGATATTACGGGTAGGGGATGGGGATGTCGGTGAAGAAAATAATGGAGAAGTTGACATTAAGTTACCTGATGATATTTTGATAAGAGATACAACTGATCCTATTGCAACCATCGTTGAAAACATGTATCCTGACATATTACACAATATGCGCATTGATGGATTTTTTCAGGATAGAGCAATTTTGGCACCAATTAATGAGATAGTAGATACTATCAATGATTAAGTGATGTCGATGTTGCCCGGTGATGAAGTGTTGTATATGAGTTCTGATAGCATCAGCAAGGAGGACGGAGATATTGCTGGCCACGAGGATGTATTTTCTGTTGAATTTCTTAATACGATTTAATAGTGATGCTACTCAGAAACATTGATCAAGCTTCAGAATTATGCAACGGAACGAGAATGATCGTTACAAATCTGGGAAAACATATAGTTGAAGCAAGAATGCTTTCAGGAAAGAATAAAGGAATGAAGGTGTTTGTGCCCAGAATGATGTTGAGCCCGTCAGATATGACAAAATTCCCTGTTAAATTCCAACGTAGGCAATTCCCATTAAATGTTTGCTTCGCTATGACTATAAATAAGAGTCAATGAAAGTCACTTTCTCATTTTGGGCTTTACCTTCCTCGACCTGTATTCAGTCACGGGCAGTTGTATGTGGCAATCTCGAGAGTTACAAGCAAAAATGGGCTCAAAGTTTTGATTTGTGAAAAGGATGGTAAAACGAGCGAGGTTACTACTAATGTGGTCTATAAAGAAGTTTTTCACAAATTATGAGGTAATCCAAAATTTATAAACTTTCACCGTTGCATTGATTCATTTAGGGACGGATAGAGTATTACAGTTTTTGAATGTCAATTTATTTTAGGACTAAGGCTCTGTTGTTGTTATTATTGGCTTGGGAATCCTATGCAAGTTGAAATAATCTGGATGTGCTAACTTGTAGATGTCTCTGTATATAACACTACTGACCAAAATTTTTCATATGCTACTCATTTCAGCTTGTAGTTGGTTTTTGTTTTTTGTTTCTTTCACTTCTCATGGTGTTTTGTGGTGGTTTCAGGTATGCCATAACAAAGGCTTCTGTGTAGCATTTCTGATGACCTTCTTCTCCATATTTGATGTGCCTCTGTTTTGTCTAATATTACTATGTTACTGCTTTGTTCTATTTGCCCTAAACATGAAGCGTCAAATTATGCACATGATCCAATACAAATACATCCCATTCAACATTGGAAAGCAGGTAAGTCATCTTATATATTATCACTTAACAATTTTCTTATCTACTGTCATCACATTATTTCCTTAGGCTTACTGATTATTGAGAATGGATGGCCTCTTTTTGTCTCTATCCCATTAACCTCTCTCCCCTCCTACTCACCCCCTTGAAATTAACTAATTAATGATTTATTAGTAGTTTTCTAATTTACATTCAGGAATTATTTATCATTTACATATAAATTTTAGTAAGTTCTTTGAATAATATTAGCATATATTATATAGATACTCCCTCGGTCCCAATAAGAGATTCACCATTTTGGTTCGGCATGCAAATTAAGAAAAAAGGTAATTGAAGAAATTACAGACTAATGGTTTGGGGTTAGTGATTTTTTTATTGTGTACCTGTGGCAGTTAGATTATTGACTGATATCTTCAACATCTCTAACTTTAAGATATTGTGAAATCTCTGTCCATATTAATCTGTAAATTTATGAAAAGGCTTCAGCTGTGTGATGTGTTAATTTGGGTGGATTTTGAATTATGCGTTCTCAGTTTAACCCTTCTCCTCATGGGTATTGAACTTCCAGTTTGTTGTAATCTTATATTTTTGTGTTTGATTTATGTTCTCAACCTCTAACTATGTTGCTGGTTGATGTTGGCGTGAGCTATTTAGGGAGAAATATTTGCTTTCAATCTTGACAGCTTTCTTGATTGATATGTGAATATTTGTTTACTTATTTGTAAATGATATGCTTATGTTTAGGCTAGAAAATAGGATCTTGATACATCACAATTAGTATAAATATGTACTTGTAATTGCTTGGAAAAATATACCGAATTATTCTTTCATTATCATTTCTACATGAGACCATTATTCCTTCATTATCATTTCTACATGGTATCAGAGCCATAACCCAAATAGCAAAAGAAAATCGATTTTTTTTCATGGATTCCTCCTCTTCTTCTATCACCCCTCATGAATCTCGAGTCATTGTTCAAACCATGCAAGACAATGCCCCTTTTCCATCTGGAATCATATTAGATGAAACGAATTATCCATTATGGCCACAACTTATGGAGATGCGTATTGGAGCTCGAAATAAATCCGATTTTCTTACAGGTACCACGTCCAAAGTAGCAGATGAAAAGCAACTGGAAGCTTGGCGTACAGAAAACAATAGGGTCAAGAGCTGGCTTATAGACTCTATGAGTCCACTCTTGATGCAACGATTCATCCGGCTTCCAACGGCGAAAGAAATATGGGATGCTGTTGCAACGACATTCTATGATGGCTCAGATGAAACACAACTTTTTGAACTGAATCGAAGATCCTTTACCACTCGCCAAAATGGTAGACCCTTATCTTCATATTATAACGAATTAGTTGGCATATTTCAGGAGATTGATGTTCGTAATAAACCACAAGAAGGGGATGTTGTTGGAGTCATATCTGTGCATAAGACTCAAACTCGCCTTCGAGTTCATATTTTTTTGGCTGACCTCGATTCAGAATTCAATCAAGCTCGAAGCGAGATTTTAAGGAAAGATCCACCTCTTGATCTTGAGTCATGTTATGCATATGTAAGAAAGGACCACAACCAGAGACACACCATGGAGGAACCTAAGTGTCAGCCAGATGGAATGGTTCACCTGACCAGTCGTAGCCGCCCTGCAAATTCCCAATTGAATTCCCACCAAGGAAAAGGTAAAAATTTTGGCAATAAAGGTAATATATATACATGTACTCATTGTGGTGAAGAGGGGCATTCGAAACAACGTTGCTATGAACTTGTTAGGTATCCTGAATGGTGGGATTTTTCAAAGAAACCTCGAAAGAAAGTTGGGCAAGCTACTGTTACTATTGCAGTGAATGAAGAAATGATTCCACCTTCTTCAAATATAGTTGCTGCAGCACATGTTGCCAAGGCTGATAATCCTGGTATGTCAAACACTTGTCTTACTATGAATGATGCATGGATAATTGATACAAGTGCGTCTGACCACATGACAAACGATTCCACCCATCTCTCATCTATTCGTTCCTCAACTCAACCTCACATACTCACCGCTAATGGGGGAGTTGCACCTGTTACTTGCGAAGGATCAGTACATATGTCTGATTCTATTAATCTTGATACCGTGCTTGTAGTTCCTTCTCTTTCTTCCAGTCTTCTATCAGTTAGCCAAATTACAAAAGCTATGAACTGCACTGTGACTTTTTGGCCTGATAAATGTGTTTTTCAGGATATTGCAACACGACGGATTCTTGACTATGGTATTAGACGTGGAAAGTTGTACTATCTTGATTTGGCTACAACTAATAATCAACCACTTGGCCAAGCGAACACTACTGGAGGTGGTCAAGGAAACAAGGATATGGCGTGGTTATGGCATCATCGCTTAGGTCATCTATCATTTCGTTACCTTCGCAAGCTGAAACCAAATTTATTTTCACATGTTAAAGATTCTGAGTTTAAATGTGAGATTTGTGAAATGGCAAAAAGCCATCGAATTTCGTATTTGCCTAGTTATAATAAAAGTTTTATGCCTTTTATGACTATTCACTCTGATGTTTGGGGCCCTGCACAAACACCTTCAATATCTGGTGCACGTTACTTTGTGACTTTTATTGATGAATGCACTCGTATGACTTGGATCTCTCTTTTGCGAAACAAGGGAGAAGTGTGTTCTGTTTTTCAGAATCTATATCGAATGGTGACTTCTCAGTATCAATGCCGAATTCAAGTTGTTCAATCTGATAATGGTGGGGAGTACATTAATTCTGAACTGGAGTTGTTCTGCCAAGATAATGGTATCCGACATCAAACATCGTGTACTGGTACACCCCAACAAAATGGTTTAGCAGAACGTAAGAACCGCCAAATACTTGAGATTGTTCGGGCTTCCTTATTTGGAATGCAAGTGCCTCGTGCTTATTGGGGAGAAGCTATTCGATCTGCTGCATATCTCATTAATCGAACACCATCTCGGGTTATTGGTTTTAAGACTCCATACCAAAAACTCCATGAACTTGTTGCAACACCAAGTAGTCCGAACCTTGAGCCACGTGTGTTTGGTTGTACTGCATATGTGCACCAGAGTGCAGGAAAACTAGATCCACGAGCTGTCCATTGCATTTTTGTTGGGTATGGAGAGTTTCAAAAGGGATATCGTTGCTATGATCCTATAGCGAAAAGGATGTATGTAACTCGAGATGTTACATTCCATGAAGATGTTCCTTATTTTAAAGGTCATGAGTACTTTCTTCGGGGGGAGACAATCCTTAATTTAGGTGAAGATATTACTCATGAATTTGTATTGGAACGTGTACAACCCGATGTACAACATGATGTTTTTGCACAAGATGATGGACTTCCTGATCATGAGAATCAAGATAGTACAATTGACCCGGCTACACCAGCAGTCGTAGAACCGGATGTGTCTCCTCAGGTATCATCATTGCCCTCATTTCCTCTCATACATGATTCAGCCCCTCCTAATGTTGAACCAAGATACCCAACTAGGGTAAATAGAGGAATTCCAAAAATGCAATATGATCCCAGTTTTACAGCCAAAAGTAAATACCCCATTAACCAGTATGTCTCTTCTCATCGTTTGTCAACGTCACGTGCACTTGTTGTAAATCAATTATCCTCTGTATCTATTCCTAGTAATGTGCAGGAAGCTTTGAAGGATGAGAAATGGAAGAAAGCTATGAATGATGAAATGGAAGCCTTGCAGAAGAATCATACATGGGACCTTGTTTCGCTGCCTCTTGAGAAGAAAATGGTGGGATGCAGGTGGATATTTACAATTAAGCTCAATTCTGATGGACATATTGATCGTTACAAGGCAAGACTTGTTGCTAAAGGGTATACACAGAAGTATGGAATTGATTATGCTGATACGTTTGCCCCTGTAGCAAAAATAAATACCATTCGAGTTCTTATTTCTATAGCAGCAAGTCAAGATTGGCCGTTGCGACAATTTGACATTAAGAATGCATTTCTAAATGGAACCTTGGAAGAAGAAGTGTACATGGATCCTCCTCCGGGCATAACTTGTTTTGGCAAAGTGTGCAAGTTAAAAAGGGCCTTATACGGGTTGAAACAATCCCCTCGAGCATGGTTTGGAAGGTTCTCAAAGTTTATGAAGAAGATTGGGTACAAGCAAAGTGATGCAGATCACACTCTCTTTGTCAAACAAGAGTTAAATAAGGTGACTGCTCTGATTGTGTATGTTGATGATATGGTTGTTACAGGCAATGATTCAAACGAGATGGCTGCACTCCAGAAAAACCTTGCAACTGAGTTTGAGCTCAAAGATCTTGGGCACTTAAAGTATTTCTTGGGCATTGAAGTTGCAAGATCTACCCAAGGAATCTCTCTTTGCCAATGAAAGTGTGTGTTAGATTTACTAGCAGAGACTGGGATGCTCAATTGTAAACCTGCTGAAACTCCCATTGAAATGAATCATAAGTTAGCAATTCAACAAGACCAAATTCCAACCAACAAAGAGAGGTATCAGCGGTTAGTTGGAAGGTTAATATACCTATCGCACACGCGCCCTGATATTGCGTATGCAGTAAGTATTGTTAGCCAATTCATGCATGCACCAAGTGAAGATCATATGGAGGCTGTCTATCGTATTTTACGGTACCTAAAATCCTCACCAGGGAAAGGATTGTTTTTTGCAAAAAATGGAGACCAGGAAATCAATGGATATACAGATGCAGATTGGGCTGGAAGTCAAACTGATCGAAAGTCCACATCGGGATATTTTATGTTTGTTGGTGGCAATTTGGTTACTTGGCGAAGCAAAAAGCAAAAAGTCGTAGCAAGATCAAGTGCGGAAGCAGAATTTCGTGGAATGGCACAAGGTGTTTGTGAATTGTTATGGATAAAGCGTATTTTGAATGATCTTGGTATATGTCATTCAAATCCTATGATGTTGTACTGGGATAACAAGGCAGCCATAGAGATTGCTAATAATCCCGTCCAGCATGACAGAACCAAGCATGTAGAAGTCGATCGTCACTTCATCAAAGATCATCTTGACAAGGGTGAAATTAGTTTTCCTTTTGTCACGTCAAAAGAACAACTAGCAGATGTTTTAACAAAGGCGGTATCCGGATATGTTTTTCAAAGCTCACTAAACAAGTTGGGAATGATTGACATATATTCCCCAACTTGAGGGGGAGTGTTGGCGTGAGCTATTTAGGGAGAAATATTTGCTTTCAATCTTGACAGCTTTCTTGATTGATATGTGAATATTTGTTTACTTATTTGTAAATGATATGCTTATGTTTAGGCTAGAAAATAGGATCTTGATACATCACAATTAGTATAAATATGTACTTGTAATTGCTTGGAAAAATATACCGAATTATTCTTTCATTATCATTTCTACATGATACCATTATTCCTTCATTATCATTTCTACAGTTGACAGTGGTGGAAGAGACCTCAGTGGAAATAAAAGGACAAACAAGACACAATCATTTGATCAGAAGTTTGAGAAATCTAATGAGGCCTTACGGGTCAGTTGTCGAAAAGGTTATCCTGTACGAGTTGTGAGTTTAGTTTTGTTGATATCATGTCCAGTCTATCTTTTATTACTCCCGTTGATCTGAAGTAAGTGATCACTTCTTTTGGGTGGAGTATATTTAGTGTGATAAGGAGATGGCCAAAATTGCCATATAACTGTTTCCCACGGTGACTGAATTTGTCACCATTAGTAGAGTCCACCGACCCATCTCCTCCATATATTAGCATATACAGTATATAAATTGAACTTTATCTCAAAATGTCACTGTGGAGAGAAAGTAATGCCCAAAATAACCAAAAAGTCACAGTTGGAAACTGCTGTTTCTAGGCTTCATCAATTGGGGTGTTTAGAAAGTCACGGTTAAGGTTGCAATTTCTACATGGCGAAACCTAGAAACCAAGGTTTCCAACTGCGACTTGAGTAACTTGATTATTCTAGGCAATACTTTGTACACTGACACTGACTTTTGGGGAGTTTTTTTTTATTTTTTTTAAGTGATAATGAGAACGACATAACTGATTTGATATGCCATAAAATGCCACCACGTTGTGTAGATGATACGGTTATGACTGTTTATTTTTTTTTACAGAAATATAGTTGGAAGAAAACTTATGCAATTAGTAGCGGCTCTCGGGGAGACTGAAGCTAGCTTTGCTGAACAATTGGAGAAGGACAAGCGAGGGAGATAAAGAAAAGTGGATGTAAAATTGTGAATGAAATTGTTTCTTAATAACATATTCCTAGATGGGCTTTGTAGAGACCATCAGTAACCATCAGTAATATGTTATAAGTAATATGATTTGGCATGAGACCACTTACATGAGACCTCCAAATTCAACTTCACACTACTGCTGCAATTTGCAGAGTTGCATGTGCTGAAAACTGCAATGTCTTCTCTATTGGCGCAACAATATGTCCAGCTCCTACACATGAAGTATTTGGTGGGTATGGTTTCTTTTACATTGAGTTCAAGTTGACTGCAGTAGCTGTCGGATGAGCTTCTTGGATTACGCAGCATTGGTTTGCAGTTTTCTGTCCAAAAACATTTGTCTGAGGATAGATTTTCAAGATCTTCATATAAAGTGTTGAGGTTTCCGATCTTTAAATCAGTATTCTCCCCAACGAGTCGAACAATTATCCCCATTGGCAGCCTCAGGAAGCTGAACAAAATGTCGACAAAGCTGTGATCAGCTCTTTTGCTACATTTATCCACCAATAGATATCTCTTCTTTTCTTCTCATTCGGTTCAAAGGATTTGGGAGAGGTAAAGATGCAAGTATTATGTTAATTGTCATTGCTTGTCAATTGTCTTGCAAGATTATTGTCATTGCCTGATATTGCTTTTATTGAATAATATGTGCTAGTTCACTTGAACACCCGTTCCGGTAATAATTATGTTATGCTTTTTCCAAATATCAAAATTCTTTTTTGTTTGTTTGTGTATTGTAGGCCGTTAAAAGGATATTTTTGTTGGTGTATGCAAGTGTACATGCTTGCGAATTGTATATATTTGTGGTTGTGTGGTTGTTGTGATATAGTGTATACTTTTGCACACACTTAAGTTGGTTTGCTTTTTCTGAAAATGGCTGAGGAGCATTTCAATGAGAATGAATCAGAGGTTATGCCTGAGAACTCACACCCTCCAATAATATAAATTCAAGGGTCTGATAATGATTTAGATGGCAGCGGTGGCGTCAATGATGACGTACCCACAAACACCGCTGCAGTTGGTTGTAATAAGATATAGATGACATTTATCATTTTATTCCCAAACTTCCATAATAGATGGTTTGATTTTAAAGAATTGAATGAATGAGACCCTCATAAAATTACTTGATTATTTTATTAGATGTTTTCAGTTGGTTGTTGAAGAGGTCCCAACTTTAATTCTGTACTATAGTTTTAAGACACTCTCTCTCTCTCTAAAAATGCTTTGCGTCAGTTTTTTTTAATTGATTAGCTTTATTATTCCCGTCGAATTTCGACGGGATATGAACTAGTTATATTAAAAAGGTCAAAACCATGCCATTTGAGTTTGGGGGTTTTGGCTTGACCTATCCAATCTTTCTTTTGCTTGGGAGTTCATATCCGTTAGCTGCCATTTCCCCCAAATTTCCCACAATCTTACCCACCAAGAACACCCTCTAATTCCCATTCCCTTCAACCGGAGATGTTCCTCACTCACTTTCCAAGACTCTCCAACATTCCCATCTCCCAATCTTCATCCTTCTTCTCCAAATTCACCTCCACAACCAAACTCTACTCAATTTCCCAATTCTCCACTACCAAAATCGAAACTTCTCTAGAAATCCCCCTCAATCAAGAAACCCACATCGAAATTCCTAGAGAAAAGCTCTTTATCCCACCCGATACCGACGTTTCGACCGAAGATTTGAGTACCCGAATCTTGAAGGGTTCCAACATTGTGTTGAGCAAGTATGCTAAAGATTCTCGGGTGATTCAGGCGGAGTTTGTGAAGAGCAGTGTGGAAACTGAGGGATGCCCTGATGATGGGTTACCTGAATTTGCACTCGTGGGGAGGTCTAATGTTGGGAAATCGTCTTTGCTTAATTCTTTGGTTAGGAGGAAAAAGCTCGCCCTTACTTCGAAAAAGCCTGGTATGTGAATGCTTTTTGTTGAAGAAATGACTATAACTTTGCTATAATTTTTAATTTTGGGGGGTTAAGTATGAATTTCAGTCATTGTGTTGTATGTGAAGTAGAATTGATGTACATTTACCTCATTTTTATGTTAAGTTTTGGAAGATTGACATTATAACATTGTACTTTGCTCAAGCTTCAGTTTTAACTAAATTTTTAGCAGTTTTTAACCATTGTACTTTATATACGCAATCAGTATCCCCAAAAGTAATATTTAGTGCATATTTTTAGCAATTTTAATAATCCTACTTTAGGTTTTTTTTTTTTTTTTTTTTTTTTTTTTTGGGATAGTAATTATGTATTTAAAGTACAGTGGTTAAAATTGCTAAAAAAGACATGGGTGGTTAAAACCGAAGCTTGAGCAAAGTATAATGGTTCAGATATCCTTTATATGCATTGGTACACATGAACATTTTTTGAAAGAATCTTTATTGAGGGCGTTGCTGGAAAAAAAATACTATGTAACTGATCCCAAGAACTTTATACTTTTTTGCACTGAACTCCAGCAGGAAGTTGCGTTAATGCCCTACATAGCTAGTGGACCAATAGTAGATTGGAAATGGTCAAATCTACATCATATTCTCTGCCAGCTGAGCAAAGCTTTATTATCAGACGAATGATTTGTCACGCCAGAGGAAACGTCTGAAGGAGTGGGTTCTCAGTTGAGAGATTAAAAGGACTGATACTGAACCTGTTCTAATTTTCACTGAATAAAGTGCTCCTGGAGTCTGTAGATATTGTGATAACTATATGAGAGTTTTTTGTTGTTGGAAATATGAGTAGAAGTTCTCAGTTAGTATCCCGTATCTGGAATAGGATTTTTTTTTGGATAGTCGTATGCTCCTAATGTATGAATTGTGCGCTCTTGACACCCTCCTAACATAAAAGTATTTATTAGAAAACAAAGTAAATCATTGTTATAGGCTTATAGGTAGTAGACTGAAGAAGCTTCTTGTCTTAACATAGACCACAGGTGAAGGTTAGCTTTCTTTCTAAAAAAAATATACATTTAATTAGCCCTTAAGCGTTTTACTGTCATTTTCATGAAAAAGCATTTGCTTTTCATATGGTATGGGAGACTGAATACCAAACAATGCCCTATGAATGTGCTACTACCTGCTACTGCCACACTTTGTATCAAAGAAGAAGCGCCTTTTAAGGAAATCTTTTCGCAGTGAAAGAATGAAAGGAAGAGGGAGTGGGGTGGAGTAAGATCTTTGCGGTAAAACAAGCAGAAGCCAATTATTTTCTTGAGTGCTTCATGGAGTAGAAATCCTAGTATTGTGGGATAAGCTTATATGCTTAACATAAGAACATTTATTCTACATTGATAAAGGATGCTTTGACTGTATCGTTTATGTCGCATCTTTGATCAACGACATATGAAATTAGTTGGTGTTAGTGTATAGAAGTAACTTTCTACTTGTAACTTAGCTAAATGAGATAAAATAACAGTTGTTGTCTCGCAAGGGACATTGCATGGGTCATCAAATGCGTTGTCCTATTAACGTTGATTGGGTGAGTATCGATTCATGATTCTTCTTCTTCTTCTACCCACCCAAGGAGTGAACAAAGTATACTTTTCTATGTCCATCATAAGCATTATGAGGGGGAGTTTTTCATTTAATGTTAAAGCATACATGAAAGGGAGTTATTTCCCTGCAAGCATATTATTGTGTTGATAAGATGCTGAAGAATTTCAAGCATATGCTCAATGCCAAAGAATACAACAACAACAACAACATTACCCCAGTTTAGTGAGCCAATTTCCCTGCAAGCATGTTATTCTGTTCATAACAAAGAATCGTTGACAGTTTAGTGAGCCAATTTGATTTATTCCATCATATTCCTAAGCCAAAAAATAGTGAGTCTTTGGCTCCATCGGGAATGATGGACAATACTCAATGCTGAAGAATCTCCGAAATAATTATTCTTATATTGAATGTGATACGGGGAATACTCACAGCGAAAAGAAGAATAAAGAAAATGGATAGAAAAGGATAGGATGCTCACCACTTCAAGGAATCCACCTTGAAGATACAGGGCATAAACAACTCACCACTCTAAGGAATCCACCAAAGAGATACAGGGTTGTGTTTGTTCACCACTAAACGGAATCCACCGAATTGGTACAGAACAAGAAAAGATGGCACAAAGCACAATCTTATATTTTATAAACTCAAATTCAACTCCTCCTTACAATGATAATTGTAGCCTATTTATAGTTACTTGGAACATCCCTCCAAGCCTAGGAATACAAAAGATGCTAAAAAGCTGAACTTTTATTGATGAATAAACTTAAAACATGAACTCCCTCACCAAGACATGATATAGGGTATTTATAGGACACTTGGAACAACCCTCCAAGCTTAGGAAATATCAAAATACTAAGGGAATGAACTAAACACTAATTATTTGAGGATAAAATAAGGGATGAATCAAAAGACTCATGAACCTAAAAGACTTGGACAAAATTCGGATGAACCTGCCCCTTAGACCACCCTTTACTAAAACTGACATAACTCTTTGTAGAAAAATGGAATCAATGAACCGAAAAATGTTCCAGAAACTAGACTCAAAGATCTTTCTAATTATATTTTTCTTGTAATTTTTTGGCTGAACGAACTGGAAGATACATTATCATAGTTGTCAGAGGCGCGAGGCGCCAAAAAGGCGATAGGTCCAAATTTGAGGCGAGAGGCGAGGCGCTAAAAAGGCGCCAAAAAGGCGCTCACGGAAAAAAAATTAAGGAAAAATACATAAAATACATATAACTTAACAAATATCAACAAAACATGTTATAAGTGAGCATAATACATGAAACTAAGTTCTAACATAATATCAATAACACAAATTATGCATTCATAGTTGAAATTCCAATGCATTAGATGAACTTAACTAAAAATTCAAACAAGAAAATAAATAGTTATCAAAGCAAATGAAAACAACGTCGTGAAAATCAAAAGAGAACTAAAGTCATGGAATGTAATAAGCAACAACTAAGAACAAGCTAACAATCATCATCATATTGAGGCTCATCATCATCCTCATCATCCACATTCACGGGATTATCACTCGTCTCAAGTTCTTCTTCATCCTCCTCTTGACCACTTTCATCAATTTCATCATCTTCATCTACAAGATGAATGGTCCTTGGGGCATTACGTGCTCCAACTTGCGTGGTCCCCGTCCTTTGCCTTGAACTACTAGCACCTCCACGTCCAACAATTGGCACAGAAATTCGACCGCGACCTCCACCTCCACCTCCGCCTCCACCGACATGTCCGGTCCGTCTCGTGTAATAAAGAGGATCTTCAGCCCCACTAGCTCTACTAATTCGCCTCGCCTCTCGCCTGAGGCGCCAAAGGCGCTCGCCTTTAACATCTATGTACATTATGTAGAAGTGGACTGACTTTATCGAGACTGTCAAATACCAACCATTTGGTTCCCGCGTCAGAATGTCACATTTATGCTGTAGTAAGAAGATTAAACTTTGTGAATCCTAAAGAGACAAATTTCTAGTTGCTTAAGTGTTGATAATGAAAAGTTTGGGGATGAAAGAGGAGAAGCTTTAAACAGAACCTATGAGATTCCCAAGTTGGCACTTGCTCTTGCTTGAGAGAGTAATCTTAATTACCATCAATTTATCAAATCAACCTCTTGATTTCAAGGATTTGAGATTGATATATTTTTCTTTCTAAAATGTTAGAATAACGCTAACCTTTGTTATCAGGTTATATATTTTCTTTTTCACTTTGAATTGTTAAAAGAAACTAACATAACGTCTTTGTTTGTTTCTACTTGCAGGCAAGACACAATGCATCAACCACTTCCTTGTCAATGACAGTTGGTACCTAGTAGATTTGCCTGGATATGGGTAAGGCTAAAGTTTTGACTTCTTTTGTCATGATTGGTTTAAAGAAATATGCATGATTTCTGAAATGATAGTATGTAATTGATATTAAGCCTATGATCATAACACCGTTCTTACCAAAATGTTTGGTATTTTTTTGAAGTGATGAATACATTTAAGCAATTTTGAGATTTTAATCATATGACTAATGTAATTCTCCTGTCTTCGGGTGATATATAATATATATACTCCTTCCGTCCCACTCGAAAAGGCACAATTTCCATTTTGGGTGACCCATTTAAAAAGGCACACTCCCAAAATGGAAACTTTTTAATACTTATTTATTCATGAGACTTACTTGTCATACTCACATTAACTATCCACTTATTATTTCCTACCCCACTTTCTCTCTCATACCTCACTTTTCATACTCACAACACCTACTCCACTACACACTTCCCCTAATTTCCTTGCTAGGCCAATTTTGTGCCTTTTCGAATGGACGGAGGGAGTATATTCTAGCTAAAGTAAGGGTAAACTTTTGAATTGTGGAATTTATGCCTTTAGAAATACGTCATTAGACAATTTGAAGGTACAAACCGATATTGATCATATGATGATGGGAGTGCAGTATCTTGTGAACCGCTTTTGACAGGATCCAATATTTAGACATCCAGGAAGCACATAAATCGATTGATATTCATGTCGGGTGCTTTGGTTCTGCATTGTCAATATACTTACCTAATAGAAAAGAAGTTGAGATTTGTAAATTTCTTAGTCTATTTGTGGTTAGTTACCTTATAGATCAAAAATTATTTTTTGCTGGTTTCAGAAAAAAAAATGCAGATTTTTGCTGTGGGATATATTGTTTAGTAGATAAAACACCAACTTTTGAAATAAAGAAACAGCACATATAGAATTGTCAAAGCATATTATAGATAACTGACAGAAGAGAAGGGATACCTGTGGCCTTTTTCATATGCCTATTGTGTTTTGCGTTTGCTTGGTCAGAAGAGGAAAGAAGAGTTTTAGTGAAAAACAGAAGTTGAAGAGAAAGATTTACTCATTGTCCTTGAATTTGTGTCTGCTATTTCCTTTTTGAGTCGTTGAAAATAAAGTGTCAACTTTGTAAACTGAAGTTTCACTTTTACTAGTTTACCTTAATTTATTACTCTATTGGTCAATGGGTCCACTCTAACACGGGCAACAATGGAAAGCATATAAACATTCATTGTTGAGTCAATTCACATTTCTTACTCCCTCCGTCCTAGAAAGTTTGTCCCATTTTGACTTTCTTGTTCAACTCAATCGACTTTGACCATAATTTTATGTAAACCTAATTATTCCTAAGCAATTCTAATATTTGTGATTGATAGTGTTTTTATGGTGAATCAATAACAGTTTTTAGAATTGCATAGGGATAGCTAGATTTTCATAAATTGTGGTCAAAGAATCATTGAGTTGACCATTTAAGTCAAAGTGGGACAAACATTTCGGGACAGGGGGAGTATTTTTTTGCTGGATCAAGCACTAAACTTCCCTTTACTATGTGTGGGGTATAGGGAAGGGTAGGGCTCACATGGGCTTAATGCAAATAACCTTCCCTTGAATTCACATGCAAGAGGCTGCTTCGGCGGCTTGAACTTGCGCCAAGGCTCCCCTTGTGGTGTCTCAAATACAATTAAAATGGCACGAAACTGATTCTTGAGTAGCAAATGAGCTCTAGAAGTATACTATTACATTGTCTCTATATTTGCCAATGCTTGAAGTCAATATCTAAAAGAGAATATATGTTACTCCCTCCATTCCTAAATGAGTGCCCATATTTGACATTCTAAGGAAATGAAGAATGTCCATTTTGAAGCAATTTTAGTGGCACATGTCGCCTCTACCCTCTGCATCCACCTTATAGACTTGCAACGTTGAAAGTATACATTGGCACATTATATTTGCTAAAGGCAAATTCATTATCTTCCTTAAAAATGGACACTCATTTAGGGACACTTTTTAAAATGGACAGCCATTTAGGGACACTTTTTAGAAAGGACAGTCATTTAGGTACGGAGGGAATATTACATTCTTTTTCTTTTCCTAAGGTTCAATATTTCTTTAGTAAATGTTCATTTCTGTTTAGAAGGAAACTTGAGGAACTCCTCAAGCTTTTACGGCTTTAACCTTTTTCGAAGAGCTCTCTGTTTGTGCAGAACTTGTCATTTTGTTAGTGCAGTAATAATTTGTGTCTAAGTTTACTTGTTCCGTTGTTCTTGGGGTCTATTGATCATGCTTCAGTAGTTCAGTAGGTAGATATGCAAGGCTACTAGAAACTAGAGTCTATCATGATCTATCTCTTACCCGAACATCACGTTGGCAATAAAAGGACAATGCGGCATAAATTTGAATCACTTAGGTGGATAATAATGTAAAGTAATTGCTTTAGGGATGCTATGATTAAGCTTTCCACCAAGTCGCCTCCAAGTTGCACTTATTATTTTGTTAGCGCACTACTACTATGTGTCTAAGTTGATTTGTTCAGTTGTTCTTGGGGTCTATTAAGTGTATTAACTATGATCACTGGTGGAGCCAGAATTTTTTTGAAGGGGGGGGGGTGTTGTAAAATTAGTTTCATCAAGTTAAAGGGGGTAAAAAAATTAGTGTATTTTTTCCTTTCCACACAGGGAGACAAGTTCCAATATATTGCACAAATACCCCCAAATTTTAAAGTAAATACACTAAGTAAAAACATGTTTTTTAATTAAAGGGGGGCAATAACCCCCTTCCAGTACCCCTAGCTCCGCCAGTGCTATGATTCATAGGATTAAGTTTTCCATATAGGCAGTGGCGGATCCAGAAAATATGGTCGGTGGGGGCCAATTTTTTCCTCACATTGTGACATTATTCAAATTAAAAACTTTTTTTATAGTGTTCAATGTATAGTAAAAAAAAACATAATAAATTCAAGATATTAAATATATATATATTTTTTTTAAAAAAATGCATATTAATTTAAATAATATAATTAATTGAAACTTTTGTGCCCTTCTATAATATACACTCATTCCATCCCGGAGTAAGTTTTATAGTTTTCCTTTACACGGAAATTAAGAAAATCTAAATGTTGTAATGCATGAAAAGTAAAGTAGGAGAGAGAAAGTGGGTAGGGAGTATTTGTTTTGAGAATGACAAGTGAGTCTCATTGTACATTTTAAGTAATCAAGCAACTAAAAACCTTACTATGGGACAGACCAATAATAAAAGTAAGAACCTTACTCTGGGACGGGGGAAGCATAATTTTGTTCACAAACCTGGCTCTAAGTCACGAATAGCACCCTAATATTAAGTACGCCCACAGTCTCAAAATGAATGTCCAAAAAAATTTAAACTATTTTCCAGTTTTTGTAATTCTTTAGGTATTATGGTTTATAATTCATATAAACTATTTTTTTTATTTCATCTTAGTAATAAAGAAATTACATTATACTCCCTCCGTCCCACCTCACTTGACACTCTTGAGGTGGGCACGGGAACTAAGAAAAAAGAATAAAATAAAAAAAATGTGTGGTAGAAAATGAAGAGAGAGAATGAGTGGGGTAAATAGTAGTGTTGGTTGAATAAATTGAGCGGTGGAAAATGAAGAGAGAGAATGAGTGGTGGGGTAGAGTGAATATAAAATTATAAAAAGTAGGCTATTTTGGGAAGTGTCAAGTGAGCTGGGACGGCCCAAAATGGAAATAAGTGTCAAGTGAGGTGGGACGGAGGGAGTATTGTCCAATTTTATTTTGAAACTCACTATTAAAACTGTATAATTTAAGTGATAAAACAATTGTAGTTGGTTTCTTAAATAATGAGATAAAATAAAACAATTGTAGTGAGTGGTTTCTTAAATAATGAGATGAGAAAAAAACAATTGTAGTGAGTTTTCTAAGTGAGGCGAAAAAACAAGGAGGTGCGTGTGGTGGGTTTCGGACCTGGATTGTCAGGTTTAAGAATAGTACTTTACCAGCTTACTAAACAGAGATATATGTCTTTCAATATATTTTGTAGATATATATATATCAATTTATTTATTTATTTTTTGTGAAAAATCAGTGGGGGCCGTGGCCCCCGCTCGTGCCAAGGTGGATCCGCCCATGCATGTAGCCTTCTCCATGAATATATTTACCATCTTGTTCTAGCTCAAGTGATCATCAATACTCCTTTAATAAGTCAAGTTTGAAGTACGATGCTAGACTACTGGAGATAAAGGACTACAAAGTACTACTCAGTTTCAGGAAATTACAATGATTATTGTCTTTGTCAGTGTGATTTTACCTAATTCCGTACCTCATAATAAAACCTGAATGGCTGCACTGGCATGTAAGAAAAAATATCAGAGAAGCCCGTAGTTTGTACTCCATCATTCCCAAAATGATGTGTCCATTTTTTGACATTGAGAGGCATTTTGAAAAGGTTGATACCTAAGTATTTTTGTAGCAACTATGCATAAGTGCCCTTGCTATCCTTCTTATAGACTTATAACATTGCATATAGGAGATAATGATTTTCTTGAAAGGTGACTGTATTTACTTCACAAAAAAATGGTAGGCGATTTAGCAACAATTTGTTTTGAAAAAAGGACGATCATTTTAGGATGGAGGGATAAATAAATTTTTTTATAAGGAAGAATTACGACTCCATCCATGGGTATGTGCAGGCTTTTAGGCAGTATATCGATTGTGCCCAGTGCTTTGATGGGTTGGGTGGGAAAGAAATCATATATTTTCCTTATTAATCATTTTTTCATGATTTAATGCAAAATCTGTTTGTATAATGCTCTTTTATATGCCTTTCTGTTCTTTCATCACCTTCTTTTCCACTGCATTTGACTTGTTAAGTTTATCTCGCCCTGCAGTGACATAATAAATCTGATGACATGACAACCGTCTGATGCAATTTTGTGTTTGGCCTTCATTTCCCCTTGTGGGGATTTTCCCTTTTACAATTCTTATTATTTTCTTTGATTAGCTTGGGGTTGTCTTGATTAAAAATTTATTGTCTCTTAACCTTTTTATATTCAGAATTCTCCAAGTCTAAAACCTCGTGACAAATTAATCATACATTGGGCAGGTATGCATCTGCACCAAAGGATCTTCGATCAGATTGGGACACATTCACCAAAGATTTTTTCCTGAATCGGTCAACTTTGGTCTCAGTCTTTCTTCTTGTTGATGCTAGCATTCCCGCCAAACCAATTGATCTCGAGTATGCTAGTTGGCTTGGCGAGAATAAGGTATTGTTACTTTCTTGTCCTTTCCATCCATTATTCATATTAATCCCGCTAAGTACTCCCTCTAGTCCAAAATAAATGTGATTGTTTTGAATTTCCACCAGTTTAAAGAAAAGCAATAATTACTACTCCCTCGGTCCCTAAATGAATGTCCAAATTCAAGAATTTTTTTTCCCAAAATGAATGTCCTAAACTCTTTTTTACCAAAAAAAATTTGTTATTCATTTTATATCGCAAAACTAAATTTTGCAAGTGGTTAACAAGAATATTTATCCATCTTTGTCATTTAAATTTATAAAAGGCACACATTTTAAGAGTGACCCTTAAAATGAAATTTGGACATTCATTTAGGGACGGAGGGAGTACTACTTAATGAACAAAATACCAAATATATCCTTATTAATTGTTTGTTTCTCTCTCCTACATTATTTCACTCGACACAACATTTAATACAATGAGTTCCAATGTAAGGTGTAAAATAGGAATTTGAATACTTTCAACCCATAAGAGACTCTTACTTTGAACTGGAGGGAGTAACACAAGTTCATAACCATTACTCTCTTGCCCCCAAGCTTTGATACAATTCCTAATGAACGCAATTATTGTGTAGGTCCCAATGACATTAATCTTTACCAAATGTGATAAGCGTAAAAAGAAAAAGAACGGAGGGAAGCCACCAGAAGAAAACGTGCTAGATTTTCAAGAGTTGATAAAAGAGTATTTCCAAACTGCTCCACCTTGGATAATGACCAGCAGTCTCACCAATCAAGGCCGAGATGAGATACTTTTGCATATTGCTCAGTTGCGAAACTATTGGCTCAAGCATTGACAATCAATCTCTTGAATCAGGTAAGTTTTACGTTGAACTTGTTTTCTGATTTATTGGAATTATTCCTCTTCCTGGATAAAACAATCTCTAGACAGTTCTTTTGGTAGTTTAAAATTTAAATAATCCTTATTATTCCAAATTTTTAAAGTACTCTTTCTATCCCAATAATCCTGTCCCATTTGAAATTCAGCAAATCATTAAGTTCCTTTTTTTTATAAGAAATTTGGCACGTTTCTTACTGCAGTGATTGAGATACATCATACAAGCATCGTTGGCTAGAAGACTCAGTTATTAGTCATAAAGTCAACGGTGTTGGAGCTAGCATAAAAAGCAGAGAAGAGAGAGAGAGAGAGAGAGAGAGAGAGAGAAGAAAGCATGTGAAAGTCGATCGCATGCTTGAAATTGTATTATCTACAAAATTTAGCAGCTTAAAAATCAGAGTTTTTGAGAAATGGTGAGGGAAATCATGGCAAAGTTAGTCTTGTTTTGGAAAAATTGTAGTATATGTTTGTTGATGAAGTTGTACTCTAGGATGTTGTTGACTTTATCGTCAGGGACATTATTTTTTTGGAAAAATTGGAAAAAAAAATTGTTGTACTATTCACTTTTTGCGTGTTTCACCATTAAACTAATTTTTTTTTTTTTTTTTTTTGCATCCGACACATTAAACTATATTATTTTTGCATCCATAGTCACTATCACTAACGGGGTTAGTTTTTCTCCGTTAAATAGACATGTGTTATTGCATATGACCCTCAGGGGTGTTTTAGGTAATTCATTCTTCATTAACCTTTAAAAAAAGGTTGAGCTTGTTTTTAAACAGGTCTCTGTCCTATTGATCTTTCCTCATATTCATCACTAAACTTCTTTTTCTTTCATTTTAGCTATTGATATTTATTTATTTTTCAACTAGTGTAACATTCGTGCGTTAAACACACGATCAAAAAAACTTTGATAAATAACATGAACTAAATCATATAGTTAATGTAACTATCTCATTTAATTTGCATGACTGTTATTAAATAAAAATAATTATCTCATTTTTAAGTAATTAATATTATCAATAACTCTATTTTTTTCATTAATTTGTGTCTTTTAAAAAATAATTTTTTTGGATATGATCTTGTAAAAAAGACATGTATGAGATCCCAAATTCAAGTATAGCTCAATCTCCAATATCATAACCTAGTTGAAATATGAGATACAAGAACATAATTCATGCAAGACTGAATTGTCAACAAAAATTGCACATGTATCTATAAGAAGTTGACTTTTTCTCGAGTTGTATATAAAGGATGAAAATCCAGTAAAGAGGTATATCAACTTTTTGGTGGAGTCAATAAAATAAAAAGTATCAATGTAGATAATGAGATATTTTTCAATTTCCACTTCTTGTTATAATTACCCCCATGAAATGCAGTGTCAACTTGTAGCAATATACTTTTGTAGGGTCGAACCACAGAGACTCGAGTTGTTTGGAACAATTCAAATGGTGCACAAAAGCAAATAAAAGAACAAATGGGGGATTGGTTTTGAAAGCAAAATAACTATTAAAAAGATTAAAACTTTAGACTAAATAAAGCAAGAAAACAAGTAAGCAAATAGGAGATTAAACAATAAAGAGAAATAATTTCATAGGTTGGACTTCACAAAACATCAATCTATGCCATTTTAGTAGATAACATAGGTAATTAATGTCAATCTAGGATTCACCACTAATGCAAAGATTGGGACGGTAAGAAGGTCGGATTTCAATCTAATCTTTTCAAATCAATTACTTTTCACAAATCAAGTCCAAGTAATTTAAATAGGAAAATCTTTAAGATCAAATGGATAAAGAACCTAAATCAATTTGCTTTCTATCACGGCGGCAAATCAATTTAATCTTTAAAGCATGAGTCTTTGGTGAGAAAATCCCCAATTCAATGGTGGAAAATCAAACCCAATTGGTTAAAAAGCAATTAAAGACTAAATCAAAGCTAAAAGTTGTAATCTTTAACACTTTCATGAAATTTGCTAAAAAGAACTAGAGAGATCAAATTTAAAAATACAAAACAATTATGACATAGACTAAATTAATAATATTAAATCCAACCCATGAAACTATTTAAATTAGCTACTCCTAAGCATAAAGATAGAAAAGAAAATACTAAATAAAAAAAGGGTTAATTACCATTTATGGCCTGAGGTTATATGGCAGTCTTCGTGGGGGGCCTGTATTGGTTTTGATGTCAATTCAGGGCCTGTCATTAAAAAAGTTAGCCAGTTAAGGGCTTTTTGACGGAATTCGTTGAAAAACTTGTTAAAGTCTCATGTGCCTCGCATATGCTTAACGGATTGGACCAAACTGAAGTTAAATTTCATATTCAGGGAGTTAAATGTAATTTCATAAAATAAAAGGACTAAAAATATTTTTTTAAAAAAAATATTAAAAAATCACATTTTAAAACAAAATGAATAAAAAATTATAAAAAAATTATAAATTTATATTTTTATATTTTTTTAACAACCCCCACCCAACCCCGCCCCACCCCCCACCCGTCGGATCAAAAAAAATTTAAACATTTTAAATTTATTTTTAACCACCCCAGCCCATTCTCGATCGGGTCAAAAAAAAATTCAAACATTCTAAATTTATTTTTAACCACCCCAGCCCCACCCACCCACCCACCCCTCCGGGTCAAAAAAAAATTTAAACATTTTAAATTTATTTTTAACCCCCCCCCAGCCCCACCTCTACCCACACCCATACCCCCTACCCCCCAGCCTCACCCCCCCTTTTCGGATCAAAAAAAATTTAAACATTTTAAATTTATCGGGTTATCCGAGTCGACCCGCTTCATTCAACCTGTATATTAAATGGGTTGTAACATGTATTACTCGTCTCAAAAATAAATATTACTTTCGACTCAAAAATGAATAACCAAAACACAATACCACATTTTTTATCCCAAAATATTACTTTCGACTCAAATAATTTTTTTAATATCATAAATATTAAAATAAATTTAAAATGTTTAATTTTTTTTTTACCCGAGAGGGGGGGGGGGTTGGGTAGGGGGTATGGGCGGGGTGGGGGTATGGTTAAAAATAAATTTAAATGTTTAAAATTTTTTTTACCCGGGGGGGGGGGGGGGTTGGGGGGGTGGGTGGGTGGGGCGGGGGGGAGGCTGGGGTGGTTAAAAATAAATTTAAAATGTTTAAATTTTTTTTGACCCGACAGGGGTGGGCGGGGAGGGGGATAGGGCTGGGGATGGGGTGGTTAAAAATAAATTTAAAATGTTTAATTTTTTTTTTGACCCGACGGGGGGGGGGGGTTGTTAAAAAAATATAAAAATATAAATTTATAATATTTTTTTATAATTTTTTATTCATTTTGTTTTAAAATGTGATTATTTAATATTTTAAAAAAAATATTTTAGTCCTTTTATTTTATGAAATTACATTTAACTCCCTGAATATGAAATTTAACTTCAGTTTGGTCTAATCCGTTAAGCATGTGCGAGGCACATGAGACTTTAACAAGTTTTTCAACAATTTCGTCAAAAAGCCCTTAACTGGCTATCTTTTTTAATGACATGCCCTGAATTGACATCAAAACCAAAACATGCCCCCCCCCCACTAAGACTGCCATATAACCTCAGGCCCTAAATGGTAATTAACCCATAAAAAAAAATAGAAAACTTACAAAAATGAAGAAAATCAAGAAATTCCCAAAAGGGGGAGTAGCCCCCCTCTTGTCTAATGAAAAATAAGCATAACCCTAAAATTATTATCATCCTACTATCTATAATACAATACAAGGGGAAAATAACCGCCTCTTATCTACGGATAAAGAGCGACTAGGATTAATTTAATCCAAAGGTCAGAAACAATCTAAAACTAAATTTAAATTAAATTAATTTTATTTAATTCTGAGATTGATTGTTACGAACTCATGATGATACTCATCCAACGCTCATTATTCGATTTCGACGGTTTCTGAAAACGGTTTATTTTATCTTCTCTCCTTCCCATCTTTTTTTTCTCTCACTATTCTCTGCTTAAATATTATGTCAATTCCATTTTACATATTACACTGTGTTGAGATACAGAAAGTATTAATAATTTTGACCAACAAATTTTAAATAAACTATTGTATATATAATAATCCAGAATATAATAGTCAATGTTGGTCCACTGTATTGTTGGATTTGGTAAAAGTAGTGAACCAGATACTGAGTTTTGACTTGTGGTTGGTTTTCATATTTGAAGTACGTTCTTGGAAAGTTCCTTTTTAGGCTGGTGATAGTGATAGTAATTATTTTTGAAGTATTAGAAAAGTGATCCGACGGCCCAAATCCTTCCTCTCTCCTTCAATCGTCTGTAACTTTCCATAACTGTCTTTTTTTTTTAACCTTCCTTTTCCATTTTCTCCTTCCTATTTTCCTTCTTAACTATTATTTCTTTTTGCAGATGACTTATTTTTTTTAACGAATTCACTAAGATTCGGTAAGATTTTTTTTTATTAGGATCATTTTAGTATATAATTAAGTTTTTGAACGATTTTAGAATCTTAAAAAAATGATTTTAGAAAAAACGTTTGTACCTAAATCAATTAAAAATTCATTCGTCATGTTTACTTAAGTTTTTTTTTAACGAATTCGCTAATATTTGGTAAGAATCTTTTTTTTTTAAAACAGAAAAACCGATTATTAATTATTTATATGATTAATGGGTTGGGTTGGGGTTACGAAAAAAGAATAATGGTAAAATCGGGATTAAGAAAATATTTTTTTTTACTAACCCTCAATGGATAACGATCCGGATAATCGAGTATATATAAACCCTAAAACTTTTTTTAAGAAATATACTTAATAATAAAAAAAAATATCATTTATTTATAATCGATTTTTCGATGAGATAACATGAGCTTCATCATTTTTTTATTTATTTATGTTCATTCCAATTTGATTTATTTATTTTTCTCTTTTATTTTATTAGGATCATTTTTTTTTTATATATAATTAAGTTTTTGAACGATTTTAGAATCTTTCAAAAATAAAATTTTTAGAAAAACTGTTTATACCTAAATCAATTAAAAAATCATTCGAGTCATGATTACTTAAGTTTTTTTTTGAACAAATTCACTAAGATTTGGTAAGATTTCTTTTTTTTTTTTTTTAAACAGAAAAATCGATTATTATTTATTTATATGATTAATGGGTTGAGTTGGGGTTACGAAAAAAGAATAATGGTAAAATGAGGATTAAGAAAATGTTTTTTACTAACCCTCAATGGATAACAGTCCCGATAATCGAGTATATATAAACCCTTAACCCTTTTTTAAGGAGTATACTAAATAATTAAAAAAAAACAAAAAAAAGATCATTTATTTATAATCGGTTTTTCTGTGAGATACGTGAGCTTCGTCATTTTTTTATTTATTTATGTGCATTCCAATTTGATTTATTTATTTTTCTCTTTTATTTTATTAGGATCATTTTTTTTATATATAATTAAGTTTTTGAACGATTTTAGAATCTTAAAAAAATGATTTTAGAAAAAATGTTTATACCTAAATCAATTAAAAAATCATTCGTCATGATTACTTAAGTTTTTTGTTTCGAACCTTGGGTAAAAATAGGATAGGGGATGGGTTATGGATTATAATTATTATTAATTATTTATATGATTAATGGGTTGGGTTGGGGTTACGAAAAAAGAATAATGGTAAAATGGGGATTAAGAAAATGTTTTTTACTAACCCTCAATGGATAACGGTCCGGATAATCGACTTCCTCATATTCTCTATGACAGTTACACAAACAAATCACCCTCCATCACATGTTGAATATGGAACAAAGTAATCATCAGGATATTGGGTATATATTTTTAATTTTTTATTTGGATGGGAGGAAGGCGATTTCATAATTTTAAAAAGGGTTAATTACAAATTAGGGCCTGAAGTTTCACATTAGGTTCCCAAGAGGGGCCTGACTTTTTTTTTTTTAGCGATTTAGGGCCTGACTTCACATTTTTTTTATCAAATCAGGGCTTTTTGACGAATTTCATCCAAAAATCCGTTAAGTTAAAGAAAAGTTAACGAAGGGACTAGTTTGTAATGATTATTAGTTTTAAGGGATCAAATGCAAAGTTTAAATATAAAGTGTTCAAAATTTATTTCTTTTTCCAAAATAATTAATATTATCTTAATTCTAAAATAATTAATATCCGGAATTAATATATGTTTTTTAATTTTTATTTTAAAAAAATAAAAATATTTTTTTTACTTTTTATGTCACAAAATAATTAATGTTCGTAACATATAATGTATTAAAAAAACTGAAAATTTTAATTATTTAATATAATGTTAATATATTACGAACATTAACTATTTTTTAACATAATAATAAAAAATAAATTAATTTTATTTTGTGACATAAAAAGTAAAAAAATATTTTTTTTCAATACTATAAATTATTTAATATAATTTTAATATATTACGAACATTAAATTTTTTTAACATAATAATAATAAATAAATAAATTTTGTTTTGTGACATAAAAATTAAAAAATATATTGTTTTCAAAAATATTAATTATTTAATAAATGTTAATATATTATGAACATTAACTATTTTTTAACATAATAATAATAATTAAATAAATTTTGTTTTGTGACATAAAAAGTAAAAAAAATATTTTTTCAAAACTATTAATTATTTAATAAAAGGTTAATATATTACAAACATTAACTATGTTAAAAATAGTTAATGTTCGTAATATATTAAAATTATATTAAATAATTTATAGTTTTGAAAAAAAAATATTTTTTTACTTTTTATGTCACAAAATAAAATTAATTTATTTTTTATTATTATGTTAAAAAATAGTTAATGTTCGTAATATATTAACATTATATTAAATAATTAAAAATTTCAGTTTTTTTAATACATTATATGTTACGAACATTAATTATTTTGTGACATAAAAAGTAAAAAAAATATTTTTATTTTTTTAATATAAAAATTATAAACCATATATTTATTCCGGATATTAATTATTTTAGAATTAAGATAATATTAATTATTTTGGAAAAAGAAATAAATTTTGAACACTTTATATTTAAACTTTGCATTTGACCCCTTAAAACTAATAATCATTACAAACTAGTCCCTTCGTTAACTTTTCTTTAACTTAACGGATTTTTGGATGAAATTCGTCAAAAAGCCCTGATTTGATAAAAAAAATGTGAAGTCAGGCCCTAAATCGCTAAAAAAAAAAAGTCAGGCCCCTCTTGGGGACCTCATGTGAAACTTCAGGCCCTAATTTGTAATTAACCCTTTTAAAAAAAAAAATTATTTGGATGGGAGGAAGGCGATTTTATATTTTTTTTTTAATTTGTGTACTGTCACCGTGCCAGTGACACGAGTTAGAGAATACTAGTCTATATTACAATGGGGAATGAAGTTAACCGCCAATACAAAGGGTGGTCAAGATTGATTCTCAAAAAATTGATCCGACGGTTCTCGATTCTCCTTCCATTAACCGGTTATAATTCCCCCACTTTCTCCTTTATCAACCGATTATAACTTATAAACCCCCCTATCCTCCATTATATGGCGCCCCTCTCTTTTCATTCACACTCTTCACATCCCATGCTGGTAAACTCACTATTAGAGCCAAACTTTCATTTCCTGAAGATCATTAATTTCCTTATCATGAGTTCTGGGCAATTCCTAAATTATGAAGTGAATGGATCGAACGTCCGACTCCATGTGTCTCTTTGAATATTTGATAAGCTTATATTCGGGGTGTGAAATCAATAGTTCAGGGCAATCCCTAAATTCTGAAGTGGCAGTGATCTCTCGATGCAATTCTAATTATATTTTTTAAAAAAGATTGCAGGCGCATCAATATTGAAATTTAAAGGCGTATAGTTTCGGCAAAAAGATGAAATTGTTGTGAAGGTCCAGTAGCATTCGTAAATTCAGTTTTGTTACTCTCTCCGTCCCAAAATGAATATTCAAAAGAGAGTTCAAATTTACTTCATCAATAATCTTTGTTATATATTTATACCAAATGTAAATTTTGGCATCTAATTATTGCTGGTGTTGTGGGTTTAGAATTTAGGGTTCTATATTAATATACACCCCTATTTATTTATTTTGGTTGACTCCAATGCCTATGTTCAGATGAGTGAGTCTGATTCATTGTGGCTCTAATATGGCCAGGGAAGTTGTGAGGAATTCACTAATTGTGGGGTACAATATATGCAACAGCAATTGGGATAGAGATGACAAAAACTCCGGAAATCTCCAATGCATTTCTCGAAATAATTTCTTCCTCAAGGTTTTCATGTTGTTTGATAATTTTATGTTGTGAATAATAAGGCAGTTGATAAGGCATTACTGCTTTGTTGATGTACGTTTTTTTTTAAGTTGAAAATAATTTCTAATGGATATTTGTTTTGATTAAGATTTGCAGGGCTGTGATGGATATGTCCAGTGCCGGAATGTCCAACTACACCACATAGTTCTTACTTGCATCAAGATTTGTAACTAACCAGAAAGAAGTGGAGGAAGGAGGCTTTTAATGTGTTTTCATGTGGATGGAGAATGATTAAAAGTCGAGCAATTGGGATTGGTTTCTGTATGTTTCGTCGTATTTTTCTTCAAGAAAAGGATGAGTGATCATCTTGCTTTAAGCATAACTGAAAGGCAAAATATTATAGTTAAATCGATGCACAAAAACTTGGTTAATTTGTAATAATTTCAATGCTAATACACATGTGTTAGGGAGCTTTTTGGTTGATAGTTGAAATGCATTGATTTTCTCCGTAAATAAACTGATTACTTCTTGTTGGAATATTGGGTGAATATTAGGGTAAATTGAAAAGTCAACAAGGAGTTTAAAATCCAAAAGATAAGACAGTTCAAATTCTGTGAACTGCTCGGCCGAGCAAGGCATAAGCCTCGGCCGAGCATGACTGTCCAGAGACATGACTCTTCTGTTAGACTTTACTCGGGCGAGGCACCAAAGTGCTCGGCCGAGCAACTAGCCTATGCTCGGGCGAGGCACCAATGGTGCTCGGCCGAGCAGTTGCTGTCCGTTCAGATTGATATCCGAACATGTGCTAGCTTGAAGGGTTGTGACTTTTGTGAAACAGTCACAACTGATCTGACTCAATCTACCATATATATATAGACCTCTATTCCTTCATTCAGTCATCAAGTAATCCAACCAAGTTGTAATCAAATTAAACACAAGAATCCAATTCTCTCTCTCTCTCCCTCATTCAAAGTGTTCTTGATTCGTTCAAAGAGTTCGTTCATCATTCCTTCTTCAAAGATCGAAGACTAAGAGCAAGTCTGATTTTTTGGTTCGCTCGTCAAGTTTAGTTAAAGTGCACACTAACTCTTGGTAAAAAGCGTTGTATCTTGGGAGACATTCGCCATCGATCCGTTTGCACAATTACGGAGGCAAAATATTGTCTTAAGGAGATTTGCTTCGGCATACCTAGCTTTAATCTCCGTCTTTTTGATTTCCGTATTGAAGATATCTTAACATATACATACAACAATCTTAAGACAATATTTTCAGGTATTTGTTTTGATTTTTATCTTCTCTACTTCATCTCTTTCTTATTGGATTTTCTGTTTTCGTAACAGAAAATGGCTAATGGAAATGACTCTGTTAGTAGTGAGACTATTGCAACAAATCCTAATGCAATAGGGAGTACTTCAAGTGCTAATCAACTCATGATGCCACCGGCCTCGCAGTACGAGAAACTGGAGAAGTTCAATGGGGCTGATTTCAAACGTTGGCAACAGAAAATGTTGTTCTATCTCACAACGCTTGGACTGGTAAAGTTCTTACGGGATGAATGTCCCGTAGCGGCTGAAGGTGTAGTAGACAAGGCTACACAAATGGCTATTGATGCATGGAAACATGCTGATTATCTATGCCGGAACTACATCTTGAATGGACTAGACAACACGTTATATAATTACTCCATTCAAACTGCAAAAGGACTTTGGGATTCTCTCGACAAGAAATACAAAACCGAAGATGCTGGAACAAAGAAGTTCTTTGTTGCAAAGTTTTTGGATTTTAAAATGAATGATTCTAAAACTGTAATGAATCAGGTCGAAGAGATGCAAGTCCTATTGCATAACCTTGAAGCCGAAGGGATGCAATTGAGTGAGTCCTTCCAAATTGCATGTATGATTGAGAAGTTGCCTCCTTCATGGATAGATTTCAAAACTATCTCAAGCACAAGCGCAAAGATATGTCAATGGAAGACTTGCTAGTTCGTGTTCGCATTGAAGAAGACAATCGAAGTGCAGAAAAGAGAGCCAATGCACGAAACATGGAAGCGAAGACTAACATGGTGGAAGAATCCCGACCCAAGAACAACAAAAGGAAGCATGATGACTCTTCTAAGCCAAGTAATGACAGCAACAAATGCTTCAAGTTCAAAGGGGACTGCTACAATTGTAATATACTGAAATTTTGGGATTTAAGTTAATTAATTAGTAATGTTTTTAGCACGGGCTAGAAAATAATAAATAAATGAATAAATAAATACTAGGGTGTACCTTTAATTAAATGAGGCGGTTACCAACCCATATATGAGACTTTTGTTAGTGGGCCGGATACCTAGGTAACCCTAGAAACAGTCTTGGGAGAATATAAATAACAATAACGGTTAACCTAGGGTTAACATTGTTAATTCCGAAATTTAGAAAAGAGAGAGAGAAGGAGGTGGGCGGCGCTAGAGAAGAAGAACAGAGGGAGAGTCTAGAAAGTTAAGAATATCTTTTCCGTATGCATGAATTTAGAAAATATAAATTGTATAGATGATGTAGTACTACTCTAGTCCATGTTTGATTCACCTCTATTGAATGTATATATATGTATCTATGGGTACGGACACATTGTATGTTTGATACATAAGTTATTGAGATGGTACAGAGGGTAAGGAAAGAAAGAAGAAAAGAAAGAAAAGAAATTGGACAGAGAGATAGAGACGTGAGAGAGAGAGAGAAAGAAAAAGGAGGTGGATGTGTATATGTTAAGTAAGGGTGTGAAGTATCCTTTTACATGTTGAGTATAAGGAAGAACCTTTGTTTTTGTGTAAAAAGGCTGTCATCTTTTTATTAAGTACTTTTTATAAATATAAGTTGTAGACTATTTATAGATAGTAGTATTTGAGCATTATTATTAGGACAGGGTTCTAATATTTATTTCTTTCTCTCGTAATAGATTTTGTCGGACACCGTTAAGCATCGTTGTTGTAGCAGAGTACTATCGTTAGCATTAAGAGGTAAGGGATTACGTTCCTTATTCATTTGTGTCTCGTTTTGTTGACCCTCTCATCTGGTTTTAAAAGATTATATACGAACCGACATGACCGGTCATATTTTATAAACTCCGTTCCTTAATCGTTACGTCTTTGTGATCGTAATCTTATCTCATATAGTAATGTCTTTCGTATATGGGATATCCTTTCGTGATGGTTGTTTGACTTTGCACCAAAAATGTACTTTTATAAGTAAGATTTTCAAGTAAGACTTTTGTACGGACATGTACACTTATAAGAATAAAATGATCACATTAAGATATGAACAACCCTGTTATGGGGGCAACATGACACTCACCATAAGCGGGCGAGTTATATTTGCACCACTAAGAATTGTGAGTGCGGTTATCCGGATAAACCATAAGAATAAGAATAAGACCCTTGTTCGGGGACCCTCCTTTTATGATTTTGATCGTTTGACCACTTATGTGATCCAAATGATAAGAATAAGATTATATGATTTTTTTCCTTGTTTATATGCTTTAAGAATGAGAATTTTAAGATTGCCATGATGTGTTGTTAAGAATATTTTTTCTGAAAAAGAAATATTTGGAAAAGCTACGTTTCCGTTTATATAAGTGTTTTACAACAGCTTCCTCGAAGTCACCCCTTTCTTAGAAATCGAAGGGGCGACGTAAAAACTTACTGAGCATTAGTTCGCTCACCCTTCTTCTTTCTTCTTCCTTCAGATAATCATTAGGAAGAGTTGAAAAGACTCGAAGAATAAGAGTGAGACTACCTTAGGCGTGGTTCTCCGTCTCGTCTATTGAGTTTTAGTTTAATATTTAAATTCCCCATTTAAGATTGTATTGGCATTGTGGGCCATTTTTGACTTTTAGTTACCAAGATTTCAAATTTATTAAGTATTATTATTATTTTGATTTGATGTAATAAGTTACATTTGAGAATGTTTGAATATTACGACTCTTATTTATTTATTTATTTAGTGACGTGTCCTAATTTTGGGATTGTGGAAATTGGGATTCGATTTTTGGGGTCGTTACAGTTGGTATCAAAGCTAATGTTTAGATCTTAAAAGGGCATTAAGATTATGATAAAGAGAGAATTGGAGAATTTTCTTATTGGGGTTTATTAGAAGTTTAAGAAATTATTTTAGTTTTCCATTGCAATTATTGAGCATATGATGTTGGGATTTAGATTGATAAAATTCTTTTGGCTTATTATAAGAAGATGGATCGAGGACGCAGAGGATGAGGTGGCCGTGGGAATCGGGGCGGTCGTGGTGGCTGTGGGGGCCGTGGGGCTCATGGAGGAGAGATAGGAGATTCGGCATCTGTAGGTGATATTGGTCAAAGCAGTGGTCATCAAGGTCCCATCGGAGGCGAACAGGGTCAGCCCGATCCGATTCTGACCAATCTTATCCAAACACTAACTCAGGCAGTGGTAGGTATTGGACAGACTAACCAGACCCTCACACAGGCCATCGCTGCAAACATGGGTCAAGCAAATCCACCACCACCACCACCACCTCCGATGCGAGATTCTCTGGAACTGTTCCAGAGGCGGAAACCCGAGTCATTCTCTGGCGCCTCGACAGAAAAACCTGATGAGTGATTGAAAGGTATTGAGAAGATTTTTCGCACTTTGACATGCACGAGCGAAGAAAAGGTGACATTTGCCACCTTTATGCTTAAGGGGCAGGCCGGAACGTGGTGGGAAGCAGAGTTGAAGACAGCGGAGGCGCGTGGAATACAAAATCACAATTGGGAGCAATTTGTGAAGGCTTTCAATGACAAATACTTTCCTCCGGGAGTAAAGAATAAGAAGATTGCAGAATTCATGAACCTAGTGCAAGGTTCAATGTCTGTGGACGATTATCTAGCAAAATTTTATGAATTGTCTCGATTTGCCCCTACGTTCTTTGATGATGAGGAGCAGAAGGCTCGCAAGTTTGAAGGTGGATTGAGTTCCAAGATCAAGTATAGGTTGACGCCACTGGAGCTGCCAACACTAGCCCAAGTGGTTGATAAAGCACGGGTAATCGAGATTGAATCAAGTGAGTACCAGAAGCAGCGTGATGATAAAAAGAGAAGTTTTGATGATGAGAAAGGAAAGGAGCGAGGGAAATCAAGTGTAGCAAATAATAGTGGAAGTAGTCATAATAAGAGGGTCGTAGAAGATAACCGTGTTCGTGGGCCACCCTAGGTTCAAAACCGCAATCAGAATCGTGATCGACAAGGGGGATATGATGGAAACAAGGGTCAAGTTCAGGCAAGGGGAACAGTTCAACGTTGTGGCAAGTGTGGTCGGAATCACACGACTAAGGCTTATTTTTGGGGTAATGCTTCGTGTTTCAACTGTGGCAAACAGGGGCATAGGATTAAGGATTGCTCAGACCCGATTACTTATGCGGCAGCGGCTAAAGGGACAAATGGGGGAGATAAAGACAAACCAAAGCAGCAAGGCAGAGCGTTAGCTATGACAGTCGGGGATGCCCGAGCGACAGAGGACGTGGTTGCAGGTACTATCAACCTTTTCTCTCGTGATGTTTATGCTTTGGTAGACTCGGGGGCTACCCATTCAGTAATTTCTGCTCGATTGGTTAAACGTATGAATTTGAAACCTGTGCCCTTAAGTGAATGTTTAATGATTGACAAACCGACTAACGAGTCTATTAAGATAACATCTGTGTTTAAAGCTTGTACTTTGAGGATCGGGGAAAAAGATATGCCTATAGACATGATTTGTTTAGACCTTCAGGATTTCGATGTGATTTTGGGTATGGATTGGTTGTCTGAGTATCATGCTAAGATAGATTGCTTAAAGAAAGAAGTGGTATTTTGTAGGCCAGGAGAGCCAGAGTCCTATTTAAAAGGCTCGAAACCTGCAAAGAAGTCAGGACTTATCTCAACCTTAAAAGCTAAAAAACTATTGAGAAAAGGTTGTGAGGGATTGTTAGCCTTTATTTCAGATAATAGTAAGGAGGGGGTTGCGCTAGATAGAGTCCCAATTGTTAAGGAGTTTGGAGATGTATTTCCCGAGGAATTACCTGGAGTTCCACCTAAAAGGGATGTAGAGTTTTCTATTGACTTAGTCCCGGGGACGGGACCTATCTATAAGGCACCTTATAGGATGGCGCCTGCGGAACTGAAGGAATTAAAGGAACAACTACAAGAACTATTAGAGAAGGGGTTGATTAGGCCGAGTGTCTCACCGTGGGGTGCCCCAGTGTTGTTTGTGAAAAAGAAGGATGGGTCAATGAGACTTTGTATTGACTATCGAGAGTTGAACAAGGTTACCGTGAAGAATAAGTACCCTTTACCAAGGATTGACGATTTGTTTGACCAGTTGCAAGGAGCGTGTTACTTTTCCAAGATCGATCTTCGATCGGGTTATCATCAACTGAGGGTTAGACAAGAAGACATCTCTAAGACGGCTTTTAGGACAAGGTATGGGCATTACGAGTTTCTGGTGATGCCGTTTGGACTAACCAATGCCCCTGCAGTATTCATGGAATTGATGAATAAGATCTTCCGGGAATTTCTTGATAAGTGTGTAATAGTTTTCATTGACGACATTTTGGTGTATTCGAGAACTAAGGAGGAGCATGAAGAACACTTAAAAATGGTGCTGCAAATTTTGAGGGAACAAAAATTATATGCTAAGTTTAAGAAATGCGAGTTCTGGCTAGAGGAGGTGACTTTCCTAGGCCATGTGGTGTCTAAGAATGGGATCTATGTGGACCCGACGAAGATTGAGGCAGTGGTTAATTGGGAGAGACCGACAACGGTTAATGAAGTTCGGAGTTTCTTAGGATTGGCAGGATACTACCATCGTTTCGTAGAAGGATTTTCAAAGATTTCATTGCCTTTGACAAAACTTACTCAGAAAAATGTGAAGTTTATTTGGACAGAAGAATACGAGGCGAACTTTCAAGAATTAAAGAAACGGTTAGTGTCTGCACCTATTCTTACATTACCTTCAGGAACAGAAGGTTTCGTAATATACAGTGACGCTTCATTAAGGGGTTTGGGATGTGTACTGATGGAAAACGGGAAGGTGATAGCGTATGCATCACGACAGCTCAAGAGTTATGAGAGAAACTACCCAACTCACGATTTAGAATTGACTGCGGTAGTTTTCGCTTTAAAGATATGGAGGCATTATTTGTATGGAGTGAAGTGTGATATATACACAGATCATAAAAGCCTCAAGTACATTTTCACTCAGAAGGAATTGAATATGAGACAAAGAAGGTGGTTGGAACTATTAAAGGACTATGATTGTACGATCTTGTACCATCCAGGGAAGACGAATAAGGTAGCAGATGCATTAAGCCGAAAAAATAGGGGAACTTTAGCAATGATGTTAACAAAAAAGAAAGCCGTGATAGAGGACATGGAGGAAATTGGGTTAGAAGTGAAGGTTTGTGCTGGTAAGGGCTATTTAGCATATCTAAGTGTACAACCCACTATGCTAGAAAGAATTAAAACCGTCCAAGCTACCGATCCAGAATTAGTGGAAATTGTGGATAAGCTAGGGGAAGGTGAGCAGTCGATGTTTAGGATTGGAAATGACAAGATCTTGAGATATGGGACAAGAATTTGTGTTTCGGCAGACGAAGCCCTTAAACGGGAAATTTTGGAAGAAGGCCATTGCTCGCGATTTTTTGTACATCCTGGGACTACGAAAATGTATAGGAACATGAAGGAAACTTATTGGTGGAATAATATGAAGAGAGAGAGATAGCCGAGTTTGTATCTAAGTGTCTGGTTTGCCAACAGGTCAAGTGTGAACATCAAAGGCCAGGTGGAATGTTACAGCCATTACCGATCCCAGAATGGAAGTGGGAGAATATTGCTATGGATCTTGTAACGGGATTGCCGAAGACACTTAAGGGGCACAACGCTATTTGGGTAATCGTGGATAGGTTAACAAAGTCAGCCCATTTTCTGCCAATTAAGATCACGGACTCGCTAGAAAAGTTGGCGAAACTGTACATCGATGAGATTGTAAGATTGCATGGGGTGCCAGTTTCTATTGTGTCGGATAGGGATGCGAGGTTCACCTCTAAGTTTTGGAGAAGTTTGCAGAGAGCCTTGGGAACTCAGTTAAGTATGAGTACGGCGTTTCACCCTCAGACAGATGGACAATCAGAAAGAACTATTCAAACTCTTGAAGATATGCTTAGGGCTTGTTCCTTGGATTGGCAGGGTTCGTGGGACGAACATTTGAGTTTGGTGGAGTTTGCCTACAATAATAACTATCATTCGAGCATTGGTATGGCACCTTTTGAAGCGTTGTATGGGCATAAGTGTCGTTCACCTACTTGCTGGGATGAGGTAGGTAAAAGGAAGTTAGTGGGACCAGAATTAGTACAAATGGCCTCAGATAAGGTTCAGTTGATCAAGAAGAGATTGCTAACGGCACAGAGTAGACAGAAGTCCTACGCAGATCGGCATCGCAGGGAACTCAAATTTGACGTCGGAGACCATGTATTTCTGAAGATATCTCCCATTAAGGGTGTTATGAGGTTTGGAATAAGAGGAAAGTTGAGTCCTAGATACGTGGGACCTTTTGAAATTTTAGATCGAATTGGGGAGGTGGCTTATCGTTTAGCTTTACCACCAGTACTCTCGGAAGTGCACAACGTTTTTCATATTTCTATGTTGAGGAAGTATGTGCCAGATCCGAGCCATGTGATTGAGTTTGAACAACTGAAATTTCGAGAGGACCTCAGTTAAGTTATGATGAAGACCCGATCAAGATTGTAGATAAGAAAGATCAAATTCTTAGGAAGCGAATCATTCCGTATGTGAAGGTACATTGGAGCCGTCATTCTGAAAGGGAGGCCACATGGGAGCTAGAAAGAGATATGCGTTGTTCTTATGATAAGGTACGTTAAGTTTAGAGGACTAAACTTCTTTTAAGGGGGTAAGAATGTAATATACTGAAATTTTGGGATTTAAGTTAATTAATTAGTAATATTTTTAGCACGGGCTATAAAAAAATAAATAAATGAATAAATAAATACTAGGGTGTACCTTTAATTAAATGAGGCGGTTACCAGCCCATATATGAGACTTTTGTTAGTGGGCCGGATACCTAGGTAACCCTAGAAACAGTCTTGGGAGAATATAAATAACAACAACGGTTGACCTAGGGTTAACATTGTTAATTTCGAAATTTAGAAAAGAGAGAGAGGAGGTGGGCGGCGCTAGAGAAGAAGAACAAAGGGAGAGTCTAGAAAGTTAAGAATATCTTTCCGTATGCATGAATTTAGAAAATATAAATTGTATAGATGATGTAGTACTACTCTAGTCTATGTTTAATTCACCTCTATTGAATGTATATGTATGTATCTATGGGTACGAAAACATTGTATGTTTGATACATAAGTTTTTGAGATGGTACAGAGGGTAAGGAAAGAAAGAAGAAAAGAAATTGGACATAGAGATAGAGACGTGAGAGAGAGAAAGAAAAAGGAGGTGGATGTGTATATGTTAAGTAAGGGTGTGAAGTATCCTTTTACATGTTGAGTATTAGGAAGAACCTTTGTTTTTGTGTAAAAAGGTTGTCATCTTTTTATTAAGTACTTTTTATAAATATAAGTTTAGACTATTTATAGATAGTAGTATTTGAGCATTATTATTAGGACAGGGTTCTAATATTTATTTCTTTCTCTCGTAATAGATTTTGTCGGACATCGTTAAGCATCGTTGTTGTAGCAGAGTACTATCGTTAGCATTAAGAGGTAAGGGATTACGTTCCTTATTCATTTGTGTCTCGTTTTGTTGACCCTCTCATCTGATTTTAAAAGATTATATACGAACAGACATGGCCGGTCATATTTTATAAACTCCGTTCCTTAATCGTTACGTCTTTGTGATCGTAATCTTATCTCATATTTTAATGTCTTTCGTATATGGGATATCCTTTCGTGATGGTTGTTTGACTTTGCACCAAAAATGTACTTTTATAAGTAAGATTTTCAAGTAAGACTTTTGTACGGACATGTACACTTATAAGAATAAAATGATCACATTAAGATATGAACAACCCTGTCATGGGGGCAACATGACACTCACCATAAGCGGGCGAGTTATATTTGCACCACTAAGAATTGTGAGTGCGGTTATCCGGATAAACCATAAGAGTAAGAATAAGACCCTTGTTCGGGACCCTCCTTTTATGATTTTGGTCGTTTGACCACTTATGTGATCCAAATGATAAGAATAAGATTATATGATTTTTGTCCTTGTTTTTATGCTTTAAGAATGAGAATTTTAAGATTGCCATGATGTGTTGTTAAGAATATTTTTTCTGAAAAAGAAATATTTGGAAAAGCTACGTTTCCGTTTATATAAGTGTTTTACAACAGCTTCCTCGAAGTCACCCCTTTCTTAGAAATCGAAGGGACGACGTAAGAACTTACTGAGCATTAGTTCGCTCACCCTTCTTCTTTCTTCTTCCTTCAGGTAATCATTAGGAAGAGTTGAAAAGATTCGAAGAATAAGAGTGAGACTACCTTAGGCGTGGTTCTCCGTCCTGTCTATTGAGTTTTAGTTTAATATTTAAATTCCGCATTTAAGATTGTATTGGCATATTGGGCCATTTTTGACTTTTAGTTACCAAGATTTCGAATTTATTAAGTATTATTATTATTATGATTTGATGTAATAAGTTACATTTGAGAATGTTTGAATATTACGACTCTTATTTATTTATTTAGTGACGTGTCCTAATTTTGGGATTGTGGAAATTGGGATCCGATTTTTGGGGTCGTTACAACAATTGTGGGAAAAGCGGTCATCGGGCAAAGGATTGTTGAAGCAAGAAGAAGAAACCTCCCAAGCAAACATGACTGAAATAGATACTCTATCTGTGGGTGTCTCAGAAGTAAGTCTGTCTGCCGTTGTATGTGAAGCCAACTTGGTGTCAAACGTCAAGGATTGGTGGGTGGACACCGGAGCCACTCGTCACATATGTGCCGACAAAAGCTTGTTCGCAGAATACAAGAAGATGGAACATGAAGATTTTCTCTATATGGAAAATTCTGCAACCTCCAAGATTGAAGGCATTGGGAAGGTGATCTTGAAGTTCACATCGGGAAAGGTGCTTACTCTCAACGTTGTGATGCATGTACCCGACATAAGAAAGAATTTAATTTCTGGTTCTTTACTTAGTAAGAAAGGCTTCAAAATTGTATTTGAATCTGATAAGTTTGTACTTACTAAGGGAGGTATGTATGTTGGAAAGGGATACTTGCTAGATGGCCTATTTAAGGCAAATGCTGTTGTAGTGGACAAGAAGTCCACATATTTGTACCCTCAAGTGATAAATAAAATTGACAATTCTATTTACTTGTGCGAGTCTTCTAATTTATGGCATGGACGTTTAGGACATGTGAATCGTGCTTCTTTAAGAAAGCTTGTTGGTTTAGGACTTATTCCAAAACTTGATTCAATGAAAGGTCACAAATGCGAAGTTTGTGTTGAAGCAAAGTTTTCAAAAAAAACCTTTTAAACCAGTTGAGAGGACTAGCCAACTGTTGAAATTAATCCATAGTGATCTATGTGATTTAAAGTTTGTCCCAACTCGAGGCGGTAAGAAATACTTTGTCACTTTTATTGATGATCGAAGTAGATATTGTTATGTCTATTTGCTAAGTAGTAAGGATGAAGCAATGGATGCTTTTATCAAATCAAATCCCAATAAAGAAGAATTATAAATATAAATCAAAATGAATTTATACTTTAAATCAAAGTATAACTTGACCCGAAACAAAATTTTAAGCAAATAAAAAATATAAAGATCAAATTTCAGTCAAAAGAAAGAAAAACAATAAAAAGAATGATGATGGAAAGAAGAAATAATATTAACCGAGAAGCTTGTTAACATGTCAATTTGCGTATGAAATGACACTGTCGAAAAAGAGAGGGAATTGTCTTGGTTTGAGATAGTAAGAGCAGTGTTCTAAAAGACCCCGCCTAAGGGCGCCTAGGCCCCTCTCCAACGCCTAGTTCTAAGCCCCGCCTAGGTCCCGACTAATTCCAACTAATCCCGACTAGTCGCCGCCTAGGCGCTAGGCCCAGCTCCGCTGCCTAGCATCCGCCTAGCGCTTTTTAGAACCTTGAGTAAGAGAGAAGATAATAATGCAATTGTGTTTTCACCAATTTGTCTCTCAAAATATACAATTTTTATTTTGTGTAACTTTTCAATTCTTGACTCTTTTATTCTTTCACTTAAAACTTCTATTAGCTATATGATTTCTTCTATAATACTTATCATAATACTATATATAGAGAGAAAAGATGAAAGTGATTCTAAATTATAACTTTTACATATCAATTTATGATGACTATACATTTCACATTATTAATAAACTCTTTAAATACCTATTGAATTTGAATTTATCTTTTATCTTAATTATTCTATTTATATTCATACTTTTTCATATCTAAATTATAATTTCCATTTAATTGGTACATGTACTATTTTAAGTAAATAATACATGATACATGTGCTTTATTATATTACCAAATAATTTAGTCAATTAAATAACCAAATAACTAATCATTGTATATAGTATTGTACAATATACATCTCTATTTAATTGGATAAGTAATATTATTTTATTATATTTAACCCTTGCATACCTATAATTATCAAAAGGTTTCAACTAATATGTAAATTTGAAACGTCATAAGAATTTGAAATATCATCCCATTTGAAAGCATGAAAATTACTTTAAAAATACTAATACTACAGCATTGATTTGGGAGTTTGTATACAAAATACATTGAATTGAGGAATACTCCCTCCGTCCCATTATAAGGAGGAAAATTACTGTAGACGCGTAGAATAAGGAAAAAAATAATGATATAAATATTGTGAGTGTAAAAGTAAAATAGGAGAGAGAATGAGTGGAGGGAATAGTGAATTATAATGGTGTTGTGAGTATTAAAATAATGTAAGAAAGAGAATGAGTGGATGGAATAGTAAAGATTCCTTTTCATTTTAGGAAGTTTGTGGTTTGTAATGGGACGCCCAAAAAGAAAAGTTCGTGGCTTGTAATGGGAGGAGGGAGTATATATTATTCAGATGCAATTAATGGCCGAGATCAAGAGTTTTAAGCATTAGATGACTTTGGATGCAAATATGAAGGACAAACAACAAAATGCTAGAAATAACTCATCTTAATGTGCACCTTCGATATGAAAAGCAGTGAATCTCGCCTTTTCTCTGTATTATTCCAATTTTATCAATGTCCCGTCCCGATGGGACCTGGATTTTTGCCTTTTCGATAAACTATCAGAGCCATTATTTTTAGGCCATCCACTTAAATGAATGCAGCCCAAACCAATCTTTGGTTTATGCCTAGCCCATCATATTTTAACCTAATTTTTAACTGTCAATAATAGTCCAACCAAACTCAGCCCAGCCTTCTTCAAAACCCTAAATCTCACTACGCATTTACTCGCACAAGACGATTTTTCTCAGCTCAAAGTTTCGGCCAAGACCTCCCAAGCTAGGGTTTCTCCTCTTCCAACAATGGTAATCTCTCTCTCTCTTTCACACGTACACACACACACACACACACACACACACACACACAGAGTGACAGTTGTTTCATACCTTCTGATGACTATTTTTGTTAATTTAGGGAAAAGGTACAGGAAGTTTCGGTAAGAGGAGGAACAAGACACACACACTGTGTGTGAGATGCGGTCGCCGCAGTTTCCACCTCCAGAAGAGTCGCTGTTCCGCTTGTGCCTTCCCCGCTGCTCGCGTCAGGAAATGTATGTTCTTTACCTCTATTTCTCTTTCGTTTATTTCGCCGCCGCGGAAGCTTATTTAATCCCTGGTTTGATTGTTAATTGAGTCGATTAAGCTTTGATTGCTTTTTGAACATTTACATATAATATGTCAAAATGTTTATAAATGGTTGGGATTTTATTTTGTATTGGTTGATTGTGGAGATGTCTTTGAAGAACTTGTTAATTCTTATGGTTGGTAACTTTTGATGAACTTGGGTTCCATTTGTTGTGTTAGCCTTGAGAGAGCATATGATGTTGAAATCTATGTTTATGCCAGCACTTGACTCCAATTGGATGCACAATCGATGTTAATTATATATATATATATTTTAATTTTATTATTTGCTGTATAGGTAGTAACTACTTCCTCTATACCATTCAATCAAATTGTAGGGTGTTCAACCAAAAAGTTCACATTATATATATCCACGTGATCCCTGTAAATATTTATTTTGACCATTATATTTATATACTCCCTTCGTTCCATTGTTTTTGCTACTTATTTCCTTTTTGGCCGATGTTCTTGCTAAAAACCTAAAATGTTAATGGTACCCACTTGACATACCCACAAAAAAATCTCCCTACCCCACTTTCTCTCTCCTAGTTTAATTTCTATATTCACAACACTTACTTTTTCCTTAATCTCCCTACCCCTACCCCACTTTCTCTCTCCCACATTAATTTTTATAATCACAACACTTACTTTTTTCTTAATCTCTGTGCATTCCGTTTTAGTAGCAAGAATATTGATATGGAGGGAGTATACAATAAAGACCATACATTTAAAATTGCCATGATAACTATCAATCACAATATTACCTCTAGACATCCTTCTATTCATTTCTCAATTAACTTATCATCCTGATTTTCAATGAAAATAGATGGTAGGAAATGATTGACGTAGCAATCCCTAACTTAGGTCCCCTCCTGAGTTTGTAAGGGAGAGAAAGGAAAGAGAGGGGAGGGAAAATGAGGGGAGGGAATTTAAAATCTTCCTGACGTGTTTGGATGAATGAGATAAAATTAGAGGAAACACCCAACTTTCCCCATTTCCTTCCTTGAGAGAGAAAATTTGAGAATTTTTTTTTTCATTTCTTTTTGTTCCATCTCCTTCCTAAAAAACTCGTGAGCAATCATAGGGAGTAAATTGGAAGATAATGGAAGAAATGATTGCTCCCGAGTTTTTTAGGAAGGAAATGGGAAGAAAAAGAAAGGTAATTTCTTTCTAATTTTCTCTCCATATAAATTACCCCAAAAATGGGAGGAATTGGGAGGAAAGAAATTCATAGATGGGAATAGTCATCTGTATCCTCTTATTTCCTCTTGTTTCATCCAAAAACTCGAGAGAATGAGGAGAAAAAGTTGGATGTTTCCTTCCCTTTCCTTCCTAACTCAGTAGCACGTCAGGAAGATATTAAATTCTCTCCCCTTCTCCTCCCTTTCCTTTCTTTCCATTAAACTCTGGAGTGAACCTTAAGGGAAACTCCAACAATGGTTCTTAGTTAATAGGTATCAAATCAAAATTTGATCCTAGTGTTTCATTATTCACAAGGAATCACATTATCACCTTCATCAAACGGTATCATATTTATTTTTGATTTTTATTAACTTTATTGATACTTTCAACATTATCATAATATGACTAAAAGTATGTAATACATATGATATAACAAATACGACATAACAATGACATAGAATTAGGGTATACATATACAAATTTTTTTGCCATTTAATGACATAATAAAACAAAAATGACATAAAAATACAACATGGTATAAAATAATATAAAAATGACATTCAAAATACTGTATAAAAATACCTTACAAAAATAAGGCATAAAATATACAACAGAAAATACTAATTTGGTTTGTCAGTATTCTTGTTTCATTCAATTGATGTCCTTTAAAAATTTGACCCGGTCTTAAGAAAGGTAACAAATTTACTAAATTCCTTATTGCCAACTAAATTTTTTGATACCTATCAATTTTATTGTTCGGGATGCTAGGACCGATCACATGGGCATCAAAATTTGTATTTGATGCACATTGTTGGAGGGCAACTCCAACCATTAGCATCTCCAGTAGTAATTATGAGGGGTTCCAAAGTCGAGACCGTACTAAAGACGGTAGCAAATATGCTACCCTCCTTAATACTAACACAACTTATGGAAGGATTTCCATTAGATGAAAAAGCAATTATTAGAAACTAAATCTGTATTTTATGCCGTATTTTTTACGCTGTATTTTGCCCACACTTTTTAGGTGCTGTACAATATTTTCTCTATCATATTTGATGCCGTATTTTGTATGTCGTATTTTAAACTTTAAAGTCGTATTAATAATGTTGAAAGTATCACTTAGGTCAATAAGAAAAAAATGATATTGTTAATTTGATTTACTCCCTCCGTCCCATAGACCTATTTACTATTTGGAACGACAAATAAGGATAGTGATCCAATGAGGTCAAACTTCGATTTGTTCCCTATTGATCAAGTACTATCATTGGAGTTACCGTGCTGTTAACTTTATGTGCATTAGTAAATCTGCCTAGTTGGAGAACTCTAATAAATAAAAAGATTCCAACATGCCGTAGTTCCAAAAGCAAAGTCTACATCAGAAGGCTATTACAACATGCAAAAGTACAATAAAAACATAAATTTTAATTCAGCCCCGTTTCCTTCAAAATTGATTAATAGGTTGTGGTGTTGGCTACATGAAGGAACCAATTGATCTGGAAAAATAGAGTGCAAATAATAGAGGAAAAGGAATGGTTACGGATTTAGTTTGTTTATAAAACTAAATGATCTACTTTGACGTGCATGTGCACTAAGCCACTGCAAGTTGGAAAAGATATTGGCCAGGTGCATTCTGCATTTGTCATCAAGATCTTTCTTTGACATGCTGTTTGAGATTTTTTTTTTCTTTTTTCTTTTCTGAAATGTATGTCCTCCTCACTCCGTTCAACTAGGTTGTGCATCAGTTTATTTCCTGTGTTGGTGTGCTTATGAAGTGTACCTTGCATTTCTTTCACTCTCTTAGTGAAGGAACAACTACTTTAGCTTCTGTTAGGTGTAAGTATTTAAAAAACCTTAGGGCCAGTGGCAAAGCCTGGAATTTATTGGAAGGGATCAAAATTATGATATAGTAGTATTTTCCCTAAAATTAAGGGGGGGGGTCAAAGTTGAAAAATTAGTATTTTTAGTGGTAAAAAGTTATATTTCTTTACTCAAAGGTGATAAAAATGATGTAATTCCATATATCAAGGGGGTTGGATGACCCCATTTGCTTTGGGTGGCTTTGCCACTGCTTAGGGCCTATGATGATATTATTTGCCTCACTGCTGGGTAAAAATGTGTAATTGCCTAGGTGGTTTGGAGTTGTTAGTACCTAACTGTGCCATTTGATATTTACTCCAGATAACTGGAGCGAGAAGGCCATCAGAAGAAAGACCACAGGAACTGGACGCATGAGGTACATGCGTCATGTTCCCCGCAGGTTCAAGTCTAACTTCAGAGAAGGTAATAGTCTCAATCTTCTGCCACTATAATGGGTCTGTTGCAATCTCATTACATATGAATTAATTTTTGGGTCATTCTTTCTTGCTTTTGGTTAGGTACTCAAGCAACCCCAAGAAACAAGGGAGCAGCTGCTAGCTCTTAAGCTTCTGAAGGGTGGTTTTAAACCATTTAGTTTCTAATTTCTACAACTTTTGCAAGAAAAACTAAATTCAGTTTTGTTTGTTGAGTTTTGCTTTTAATATCCTCAAGATATTGGTGACTTCTGAGATTTTGAAGGTGGGCCATCGTACTCTAATATGGGAAATAGGTACTTATGTTTTTCACTTCCAAATTAAGTTTTTCCGTTTCATTTTCAATGCTAGCTTAACAGCTTTGGTTGCCCCCATAAATGTTTTGAACTTTGGCAGCTTCATTTCTTCGGGATGATTTCTTTTGGTTGTGCCAAATGCATTATCAGTAGGTGTTGACTTTCTTTAAACATTGTTACTTGTAATGTATCTTCACTCTATACATTCATGTTATTGGCCTTGAGTTCTTTCTCTAATGGGGTATATTGATTAAAACAATCTCTCAAAAAATAATAATAATTGAAAATGGCAGCAAGAACAATCAAACTCATAACTACCGGTCCTCCATTTACCACCACCTTTGGTTCATAATCAAAGCCAGTCCACCACCGCTATTCCACGACCAAACAAAATAAACACTATCAACACAACCATACCCATCACCACTACACCCACCATGGTTTCCTTGCACCATCACCACTATTACCAAACTGCCTCAGCACCACCAATGCCTTACAACACCACTACCACTTCCCATCCAAAATGATGTAGGAGGAGGCTGGGATCCAGGTGCACGCCTCAGCATTCACCAGGCGTGCACGCCTCAGCATTCACCAGGCGCACGCCTCACCAAGAGCCAAGCCAGCAGCGACCTTCTGCTCTCCAAGCGGTCGCCCCAATCGTTCCCAGGCGAGCGCCTCACCGTGGTTGCTGCAACCCACTAGTTACTGGCGTCCAGGCGGGCGCCTGAGTTCTCCCAGGCGAGCGCCTCATTGACGGGTTACCTATTCTCCGTTTTTCTGTTTTGCTGATGTTAGAACTATAAGTAGGGGTATTTTAGTCTTTGTTTTATTATTTCTTTTTAGGGTTTTAAGGAAGTATTTAAACACTTTTAGGATTTTGTTAAACTCAGTTTTGATGATTTAATTTGAAGGGTTTTCTCTTTTTTCTGGTGGATTCCAGTTTATTGCTTTTGTAGGGTTCATTGCTTGTGAACTCTTGTGTTTAGCGCTTGCTATTCGCGAATATTGCTTCCGTGTTGCGTCAGTTGGTATCAGAGCAGGATTTATCCTGTCTTTTCATCGCTGAATCATTATGGGAGATCAAGCAAAAAAGGCAGATATCGATGGTATACCACCGCTATTGCTGCGTTGACAACACAGGTTGCGGCGTTGGTGCGGTCTGGACAACAAGCTCAAAACGCTCGTGCTAATCGAAACCGTGGTGGCGAGAGAGGACAGGGAGGTGGGAACAGGTTCAATGCCCTAGGAAGGCAGAAAATCGGGATGAAGAGGATTCCGGTTCAGCTTCCGATGACGAGGTTGATAATGATGAAGATCCGGGTCAGGGTGATAATCGACACCGCCAGGATTATAGAATTAAGGCTGACATTCCTTTATTCTATGGGACCATGGGGATTGAAGATTTTCTGGATTGGCAGAATAATGTTGATCGATTTTTCGAGGTTATGGAGGTACCTACGAATAAATAGGTAAAGATGGTGGCGATCCGATTGAAGAGTACTGCTGCGGTCTGGTGGGAAAAACTTATTGATCAGAGACGACGGCAAGGAAAAGGGCCAATTAAAACCTGGAGGCGTATGAAGTAGTTTTTTTCGGAGCGATTTCTCACCGGCCCATTACATGGCGATAGCCTATACAAGTCAGGTGATCTCAACCGTGTGCAGTGGCAAGAAGAACGGTTGATGAACATACTGAACTCCGAATTTCCCGGAGGTATACAACGCGGGTTAGGGTTGAGGAGACCGAGGATCAGAAAGTTGCTCGTTATATTAACGGCTTGAAAGGTTCGATACATGAAAAGATGGGTTTGCATCAGGTTTGGACTTTGATGGACGCTTCCACTCTGGCCCTGAAAGCTGAACTTATGGAGAAGTCGAGTTCGAAAATTTTTACCCCTTTTCACAGATTTCAACAACAGGGTAGTTCTGAAGCAGGAACTGATAAGGACCCAACTCCGCAGGCTAAGAGTACCGGCAGCACTAGCAGTACCGCAGAAAACAAAACTCCAACACAGAAGGCAGTAAATTCGTATGCCAAACCAACAGGGGATAAGTGTTTTCGTTGTGGTGGACAGGGTCACAGGTCGAACGTTTGCCCCACCCGGCGAACAGCTGCAATTCTGCACGAGGAAGACGAGGAAGAACATGAAGCTGATGAGTAAGAAGGGGTCGAATTTGCTGAAGAGGAGTCTGAGGAAAGAGTCGGGTGTGTGCTTCAACAAATGCTGCTTTCTGCCAAAGATGAGGGCCAACGGAAAAATCTGTTGAGAGCACACTGTTCTGTTAACAACAAGGTATGTAATTTGATTATTGATAATGGTTGTACTGAAAATCTAATTTCACAGAAATTGGTTGAATTTGTTGGGTTAAAAACTGAACCTCATGAGAAACCGTATAGTTTGGGATCGGTGAATAAAGGTTCAGAACTCAGGGTATCACGGACTTGCAGGGTTCCTATTTCTATTGGCAAACATTATAAGGAGGAGGTAGTTTGTGACGTTCTGAATATGGACGTCTGTCATATATTGCTTGGTCGCCCTTGGCAGTATAACCATGACATTACTTATCAGGGAAAGGATAATGTGCTGATGTTCACATGGTGTAAACATAAAATTGCTATAGCTCCTGTACTGCGTTTTGAGAAACAGGTTGAGAAGGAAAAGCCGATCGTGATGCTTATATAGAACGAGAAAGATCTGACAGTAGCTATTGAAGAAGCAGAGTACTTTTGTCCGATAGTGATTAAAGGGCTGTTGGGTTCTATTAGTGTAGAGATCGAGATGCCGAGAGATATTGAAGAACTTCTTTCAGGGTTTCAGGAGTTGCTTTCTGACGAGTTGCCTAATGAGATCCCTCCTATGAGGGACAAGAAGCTACAACCTCGCAAGTATGGGCCTTTTAAAGTGACCAGAAAATTTAATGACAATGCTTATGTGGTGGCTCTTCCTGATGATTTGAACATTTCTAATACGTTCAATGTTGCTGATATGCATGAGTATCACGCGGAGGGAGTTCTTTATCACGACGAGAACTCGGGGTCGAGTTCTTTAGAAGTGGAGGAGACTGATGTAGGAGGAGGCTGGGATCTAGGCGCACGCCTCAGCATTCACCAGGCGCACGCGCCTCACCAAGAGCCAAGCCAGCAGCGACCTTCTGCTCTCCAGACGGCCGCCTCAATCGTTCCCAGGCGAGTGCCTCACCGTGGTTGCTGCAACCTACCAGTTACTGGCGTCCAGGCGGGCGCCTGACTTCTCCCAGGCGAGCGCCTCATTGACGGGTTACCTATTCTCCCTTTTTCTGTTTTGCTGATGTTGGAACTATAAGTGGGGGTATTTTAGTCTTTGTTTTATTATTTCGTTTTAGGGTTTTAAGGAAGTATTTAAACTCTTTTAGGGTTTTGTTAAACTCAGTTTTGATGATTTAATTTGAAGGGTCTTCTCTATTTTCTGGTGGATTCCTGTTTATTGCTTTTCTAGGGTCATTGCTTGTGAACTCTTGTGTTTAGCGCTTGCTATTCGCGAATATTGCTTTCGTGTTGCGTCACAAAAAAATCAAAAACCTCAAAAAAATAAAAAATCAGAAAAGGCACAAAAACAACACATATATATATATATATATATATATATATATATATATATATATATATATATATATATATATATATATTGAACATACCAAAAGTGTCGAGCTGGGCCAAGCGAGTAAAGCCCAGTCCTCAAGCAATTATTGCCACCACATTCTCAGTGGGCTAGACCCAATTATTACATGGCTCAAGGCCCATCTTATTGATCAGTCGACTTAAGTTCATTGTCCGACCTACCAGGTCCCGACCTAACTTAGTCCGACATTACGATCCAAGTTCTGCCCGGAGTGCGATCCCGGCTCTACCGTCGGTCGGGTCGACCCAACCCCAAATGGCAACCTCGACCGCCAAGCGGCGTCGACCTAACGATTACAGACGCACGTGCAACTATTCTTTCCATAACTGGTTCCCTGTAATTCAGGAACCATCCCTGGACACGTTCTCACAACATGTAAGTGTCCCATAAATCACGGAGCTCATGTAGCCCCACCAAATATACCACACTCATCAACTATAAATACATTACCACTACAACGGTTTCAAGGTAACTGCAATTTTGTTATTTGATCATCTTTGTTCAATTACATTTTTGCTCTCCAAACATACATACTTACTCTCACGCCCGAGGGTCTAAGCCGGAGACACATCCGGCTAGTCGTGGGATTACGATTTCGAGTCAAGGAGTCAAGTGATTGGTCCTGCCACGTGGACGAAGGTTGATAAACACATTTCTTGCGGCATCAGTTTGGTTCCATTGCCGGGAACCGTGCATACTTGACCTCGAAGTTCCTTTTCAATCCACAATCATGGTAACCGCAGATGGACATGTCTCTGACGCTTCGGATGAGCCCAATGAAGGGAATGTCAATACGACACCAATACTAATGCCCAATCTTTGGAAATGGCAATTTGCCTCCTCCCCCTCCACCTCGTCATCATGCTAGGGCAACTCGCTCTAACGAGGCGTAGCCGTGGCGAGGACTTCCAGATGGTAGGAGAGACAAAAGGCCTATGGATGGACAGGAAACGCAGCCTCCACCAAAACGTCAAACGGGACAAGTGGCTGCAGGCGACAAGGCTGGTCCCTCAGCTAACCCCCTTAGTAGGAAAGAGATGCTGTTGGAAAGAGCTCAAATATTGGCCGACGTTAGCGTGGAGGAGGCGGAGCGAGGGCGACGGAAGGTCGAAAGGATGGCTCCCTCTCGGGTTTCTAACAGGCGGCTGCTAGAAGTGCTAGAATTTGAATGAGATTGTGGGCCGGAATGTCGAGCGCGAGGGTAGTGGGCAAATGACTCGATCCCCAATTCATGTTCGAGTGACGATCCGAGAGCTAGCCTCAACAGAACAGGGGAGCCGAAGCCCAAGATCGAGATCTAAGACGACAACTAGAAGCTAGTCGAAGCTTACGTGGATCACCTGCCAGAACGCAGATGTCGCAGTCCCACAGAGAAAGGAATGGGCGCAGGTCGCCACTCAGAGAGGATAGGCGCAGGTCACCACTTAGAGAAGACAGGCACAGGTCGCCGCTTAGAGATGATAGACGCAGGTCGCCTATTAGAGAGGAAAGGCGCGAGTCCCCAATTCAATCGGTAAAGGTCACCCTCTCGCGAGGATAGGAGAGGCAGAGAAATAACTCCTCCTAGGAGTGACAAGCATAGGGCCAACTCAGGAAGGGAGCACCACCGTGAAGAAAGACAAGGTCAACGATGTCTCCCCCTAGGGGCGGACAGGGCCGGACGCTAGAGAATGGCTCTTATGGAAGAAGAAGTTTGAACAATGGGAGGCCGATAAGAAGGAGGATACAGGAAAGGGCGAACAAAATGACTTTGCTCTTCGTCCCTTATCCAAGGAATTACTTGATTGTCGACCTCCTCCAGGTTTCAAGTTACCCGTCCTGGAGAAATACTCGGGTGCAACCAATGCCAGGAGCCATGTCCAACACTTCGAGGCTACAATGTGCTTTGTCTCCAATGAGGACGACATGATGTGTAAAGCACTTACTAGCACCCTAACTGGAGCTGCTCTCACCTAGTTCAATGGCTTGGCACCAGGGTGCATCTCGACCTGGTCTTATATGAGGAAAAGGTTCCTAGACAGATTCTCGACAACTGGAGCTCGTAAGATTACAGTCACCGACTTGAACAACCTGGTGCAAGGAAAGAGTGAAAGCTCAATGAGCTACTACACCAAGTTCAAGGAGATGGTCGACAAGATTGAGGAAGACCTCACAGACAGGGAAATGATCAATTGTTTCAGGAATGGGATTGCTTCTACTGACTTGGATTACGAGCTGACAGTTCGCACTGTGACAACTCGTCAATAGATATTCGAGAAGGCCTACAATGTAGCGTTGGCCGAAGAAAGAAAAGAGAAGAAGAGTGGGAAAGGCCCCAAGGCTGAAGTCGCTGATACCGATAAGAAGGACTCGGCTAAGAATGGGGGAAACAACATGTAACGACCCTAACTCTAGGCACCTATTTTAGTATCATATTATATACCTTTTATATTAATTGTTGACTTTATGTGCTTTTAAAATTTTTGTTAAAATTATGTGTTCATTTTATATCCTTGATTTCTTATATTAGGATGAAATGATTTGGAAATAAAATAATGTTCTTGGGAAAAGTATAATAATAGAAATGGATAAATAAATAATATGTGGGTAGTTAGGCTTCTTTGTGTAGGAGAAAGGAAGTAAGGGGTTCATTTCATTTCTTGAGCATTTAGGGGCTTTATTTTAAAATGTGGAAAACCTTTAATTAAATGGCATGGGGGGCCATGTTTTCTCTCCTTATTTCCCTCACCTCCTACCCTCCTTAGTCAACAAAAGCCCCATACTTCTCTATCTTCCCCATACTCCTCCATATTCCCCTCATCATTTCCTTTTCCTTCCTTCTTCCTAAATCCCATGGAAACTCTTCCATGGAAGCTTTACTTTGAAAGCCTTGCTTTCCAAAGTTCCTAGAGTCTTCAAATCTTCTCCATTTTCCAATCAAATTGTACTTTTGTGCTTGGGGCATCTAGGGGAATCCATCAAGCTAAGAAGATCCTTAATCCACCTCATATTTGCTAAGTAAGTTATTATGACTTCCTTCTAAATATTGCTCACTTTATGTGTTAATTAATCTCTTGTTTAAAGAAGATGATTTTTGGTATTTTGAATAAGGTTATTTGAGTTGGAATTGATCTTAAGTTGTAAATTGGTGATCTAAGTTGAAAGAAGAGTGGTATAGAGTAATTGGGGATGATAATGGTTTAAGTGTAAGTATTTAATGTGGGTTTGGCCAAGCTACAAGAGTTAGAAAGTAAATTATTATGACTTTCCTCCTATTAAATGATCATGAATAATTTGATGTTAATGTTGTGGTTATAATTGTGATTTGAAGTGTTAGGACACTCTCTTGGGTTGAGAAATGGAGTAATGACTAGGATAAAGTGGTTGTTCATGGAAGTGATAAAGAGTATGAGAAATGGGTTGAGTGAGTTTAAAAAGGGGTTAACTTGAAATGTGGTAGAAAATGGGTGGAAAACCAATTGGAAATGATCTATACCTAGGATATGATACATTGGGGTTAAATGGTTTAGAATGGAATTAATAAAGTTAAGAAATCATTTTTAGGTTCACAAAGTAGAAGAAGCTTGGGACTAGTTTTGGTTTTTGGGAGTTCTTAAGGAAAAGTGCTACATCTACTGTTTCGCCGTGGCACGAGTCGTGTCCCTAGGCACGAGTCGTGCCCATGGCCAACTCGTGATAACGAATCGTGAAGGAATAGCCAAGTCGTTCTGATCAACTTAAGGGAAATTGGCACGAGTCGTGCCCTCAGGCACGAGTCGTGCCATGTGAAAGTAACGAGTCGTGCCCTGGGGCACGAGTCGTGCCCTGGCCTGGTGACATTGAACTGTCTTTGGAGCTATTTAAACCTAATCAAACTAGAACCAAAATGAAAACTCTTTAACCTAGATTAAAGTAGAATATTTTGGCTATACGATGACATCTTAATTGATCAAATTGGAATTGTGGAAGTAGTTTAAATATTGTTCGGAAAACGGATGATAAGCTTGATTTAACATGAGTATATTTTACCATGTTGTTATATTATTATCCCCTTTGTGGATGTTATTTCAAGTATCTATGATGTGCTTGAACGTGTTGATATTTGGGGGTATAATGGAATTCAATCAATTATTGATTTGTTCTATAAGTGATTGAAGGTTCATTATACCTGTGACCGGCCCCTCTGTGGCCACAGAGTGGGATGTGCTAGCGACTGTATTGAGCCAGGAGCCTTACGGCTGCACCGTGCGATTTGGTGATTAGGTGGAATGCTCGTATGAAGCCAACGGCTTTTACAAGAGCACCGATATTATATGATACTCTGAATAAGGGTCATATAAGTATCCTATTTTCTTATATGGATCTACTGGGGGTATGAGTCCTATAAGCGGTGAATGTGCATGGGGGCAATTCACCAAAGAGCGGAGTTTTACTCCCACGTTGTACGACTTATTGTTCAGACGGGAAAGGTAAAATGAGGTAACGTAAGGTGTTTATCGCTTTCATAATGTGTTACGTGCTACCATGCTATGTGTTGCATCTTGTTTGACATCTTGCTGCATTCATAATAGCTTATTGAGATTTATTCTCACCCCTTCCCTTTCTTTGCTTTAGATTGTCTTTGAGACAGTGACTGAACCACGGTGAGGCCGGGGATAGGAGTGTGGACTCTTGCTTTTGGGACTTGTCAGGATAGGTATATGAGTAGGTTATAGGGAGTCCTCTTTAAGTATTACTCTTTTATAAGTTGTATGGAAAACTCTTTTGTTAAACAATGTTAATCAGGGTTTTCAATGTAATTAATCAGGTTATGGTTTATTGAATTATTTGTTGAAATTCCTCCGAGTGGAGATATTATCAGTTGACTTTATTTTGATAGTTTGAGAAGTGGTTTTCTTTTAAAGTGAAATAAAATGTTTTTAAAAATCTAAGTTGGGATTTCTTAGTTTGAGCCTCTCCAGCTCGGGACACGCGTTAGGTTCCGAATTGGGGTGCTCACAGTTGGTATCAGAGCTTAGTTTAGAGGTCAAGGGTAGATGTCTAAACTAAGGGGGAATGTGTGGTAATTGACGCCGAGTGTTTAATGCAGGAGTTTGTTCTAATGGCCGAAAGCAACGATGATCAGCGAAAGGTTCTGGGAAATGAAGGAGATATGGGTATAGGTGGAATTCAGAATGAAGAGATGATGAAATTATTCAGGATGTTTGTACAGAATATGGAGACTCGAGGGTCAGCTCTGAATTAATCTAAAGGATGTCAAAGTGATGAATTGGAAATGTTTGTGAAGATGAATCCACCGAGCTTTAATGGAGATCCGGATCCGTTAAAGGCAGAAAAATGGTTAGCAGAAATGAATAGGATTTTTGAGGTTATAGAATGTCCCAACGAAGAGAAAGTTAGGTATGCTGTTTTCAAACTTGAAGGTCCAGCTGAACAGTGGTGGCAGATATTGAAGGGAAGTTGGGAGCGGGATCATACACCCCAGACTTGGGATAATTTCACCCAACAGTTCGAGGATTATTTCATTTCAATTGTTACAAGGGATAAGAAGGAGATTGAATTCTTAGGACTAAAACAAGGGAACATGACGGTGAATCAGTATTCAGTCAGGTTTGAGGAATTAGCTAGGTGTTGCCCTCATTTGGTGTCGCATGAAGCGAGAAGAGTTCATAGGTTTGTAAAAGGTTTGAGGATTGAGTTTAGGAAGAAATTAGTGATTGATAGCTTCATCAATTATCGGACAGTCATAGAGAGAGCATATAAGATCGAGAATAGCATTGAGGAAAATAGTGGAAAATCGGAATATGGGATTAAAAATAAACCAAAGTATCTAGGACAAGGATCCAAAATCACTAGAGGACAACCAAGGACTTCAGCTTCAGGGAATATGAGAGGGGAACTTGTTGTAGCTTCTTCACCTAGGCCAAAATCCAGACAGTATGGGATGAAATGTAACTTTTGCAAGAAGATTGGACATACTGAAGATCAGTGTTGGAGTAAGCAAGGCAAGTGTATCAAGTGTGGAGAGATGGGGCACTTTAGGAGGAATTGCCCAAGGTTGCAGCAGGAGCGAGCTTCAGGCAGCAGTCAGCAAGGTGGACGACAAAGAGGTGGTACCAAAAGAGATAACGAAGGGGAACCGAAAGAGAAGGTCTATGGTCCAGTATGTGTTTCGGGTCCAGGAGAGATAGATCCCTCAGAGGTCACTAGAGGTATAATCCCTGTCTCAGAAGTTAGGGGTCATATTCTTATAGATCCTGTTCCATATCATTATGTGTGGCATAGCATTTTGCTTCTATGTGACATACATTGCTTGAGATTTTGTTTTATTGTTAGAGGATTCTGCTCTTATGAGATGATACCTCGAATCTCCTTTGGTTACCACGATGGTGATGTGGTTATAGCTGAGCATGTATTGCCAGCTGATTTGGTATGATTACCGATTTGTGATTATGAGATATACTTGACCTGGATGGTTAAGTAGTTGTTGTGTATTGGTAGACTATCATAATAAATGAGTCTCCTTTTCTATACCTAAATTGATTATATTGGTATTTAATATAAATAAACCTTTATATGGTACTCTTGTTATATAAGCATTAAAGACAGAAAGTTTTGGTTAAAAGTGTGAAGGATATTTGGTATGTGTTAGACTCGCATAAGAAGTCTTTTCAAGAATGTTACGTGCTAGTTGAGTAGATGGTAATTGTGTTTCCATCAAAATATCTCATGTGTTGATTCTAAGTATGATAATCATAATTTTAATCCTTATCTTGACGGCTTTATGGTAGTTATGATTGATGACCTCTTTGGTTATTTAAAGTTACGAGAGGATCATGAAGATCATTTGGGAATTGTGTTAATTACCTTTAGTGAGAATTCATCGTTTCGAGAAGTTTAGTAAATGTGAGTTGGCTCGCGAAGATTTTACATTTTTGGGTTCTATAGTCTTAAGCCTGAAGGTTACCATGGGTCTTGCGAGGATTGAGTCCGTGATCTTTGGGGTTGGCAAGTGCTATCGAAGGAATTTTTAAGGAATTCTTGAGAATTGAAAAATCGTTGATTTAGTTAACTCAGAAAGATATATCAAAGGTGTAAGATGTAATAAGGGTAAATCGTATTGATAGAGATGGAGAATAGATTGGCTATAGATCCGATCCTTACCTTACCTAATGGATGTGAGGACTTTGTGAATTTTAAGTGCGTATTAAAGGAAGATTAGGTTGTGATATTATGAGAAATGGGAAAGTAATAGCGTATGCTTCGAGGAAGTTAACTTAGATAAAGCGGAATTTTCTTGCACCCCTACCCGAGAGTGGTGGCAATTGTTTTTCGTTATTTAAGGGGAACCTTATCTTTTGAAGCTTCCTTTTGGAATTTGTTACCGATCCTAAGAGTTGGAGGATTTAGTTAGTCGAAAGGAAGAGATTAGAATACTATTCAAATTTTTGATGGAATAGGCTGTGTGTGTGATGGATCTTCTCTCAAACTCGGGAATTTTAATTAACCTTAGCGAGTTGTGGATAATAGCAGTTTTTAGTTTAGCATTGAATGGGTACTGCATAAAGCTTGGTATGGAAAATTTATTTGGGATGATCCTTTGTAAGTAGGGAGTTCCCCAATTAGTGATAATTAGGCGGACTTGACTTATGTGGGGAAAACGTTGAGAGTTACTAGAATCGCAATTCCGGGATTTAAATTCTAGAATAATTGGGTTGAGAGAATGTATAGAAGAATCATGGCATTAAGGAAACTGTTTGAAGGATTGTAATTCAAAATGCTTGGGGAAATAACTTTTGTTTTGATCATTAAGGTAATCAAGTTTAAAAATCGGGACGAATTTTCTTTAAGGGGGAGTGAATGTAACGACCCTAACCCTAGGCACCTATTTTAGTATCATATTATATACCTTTTATATTAATTGTTGACTTTATGTGCTTTTAAAATTTTTGTTAAAATTATGTGTTCATTTTATATCCTTGATTTCTTATATTAGGATGAAATGATTTGGAAATAAAATAATGTTCTTGGGAGAAGTATAATAATAGAAATGGATAAATAAATAATATGTGGTAGTTAGGCTTCTTTGTGTAGGAGAAAGGAAGTAAGGGGTTCATTTCATTTCTTGAGCATTTAGGAGATTTATTTTAAAATGTGGAAAGCCTTTAATTAAATGGCATGGGGGGCCATGTTTTCTCTCCTTATTTCCCTCACCTCCTACCCTCCTTAGTCAACAAAAGCCCCATACTTCTCTATCTTCCCCATACTCCTCCATATTCCCCTCATCATTTCCTCTTCCTTCCTTCTTCCTAAAATCCCATGGAAACTCTTCCATGGAAGCTTTACCTTGAAAGCCTTGCTTTCCAAAGTTCCTAGAGTCTTCAAATCTTCTCCATTTTCCAATCAAATTGTACTTTTGTGCTTGAGGCATCTAGGGGAATCCATCAATCTAAGAAGATCCTTAATCCACCTCATATTTGCTAAGTAAGTTATTATGACTTCCTTCTAAATATTGCTCACTTTATGTGTTAATTAATCTCTTGTTTAAAGAAGATAATTTTTGGTATTTTGAATAAGGTTATTTGAGTTGGAATTGATCTTAAGTTGTAAATTGGTGATCTAAGTTGAAAGAAGAGTGGTATAGAGTAATTGGGGATGATAATGGTTTAAGTGTAAGTATTTAATGTGGGTTTGGCCAAGCTACTAGAGTTAGAAAGTAAATTATTATGACTTTCCTCCTATTAAATGATCATGAATAATTTGATGTTAATGTTGTGGTTATAATTGTGATTTGAAGTGTTAGGACACTCTCTTGGGTTGAGAAATGGAATAATGACTAGGATAAAGTGGTTGTTCATGGAAGTGATAAAGAGTATGAGAAATGGGTTGAGTGAGTTTAAAAAGGGGTTAACTTGAAATGTGGTAGAAAATGGGTGGAAAACCAAATGGAAATGATCTATACCTAGGATATAATACATTGGGGTTAAATGGTTTAGAATGGAATTAATAAAGTTAAGAAATCATTTTTAGGTTCCAAAGTAGAAGAAGCTTGGGACTAGTTTTGGTTTTTGGGAGTTCTTAAGGAAAAGTGCTACATCTACCTGTTTCTGGCCGTGGCACGAGTCGTGCCCCTAGGCACGAGTCGTGCCCATGGCCAACTCGTGATAACGAATCGTGAAGGAATAGCCAAGTCGTTCTGATCAACTTAAGGGAAATTGGCACGAGTCGTGCCGTCAGGCACGAGTCGTGCCCTGGGGCACGAGTCGTGTCCTGGCCTGGTGACATTGAACTGTCTTTGGAGCTATTTAAACCTAATCAAACTAGAACCAAAATGAAAACTCTTTAACCTAGATTAAAGTAGAATATCTTGGCTATACGATGACATCTTAATTGATCAAAATGGAATTGTGGAAGTAGTTTAAATATTGTTCGGAAAACGGATGATAAGCTTGATTCGTAAATTCTTCGAAGGGGTTCAAACTTGGGAATTTGATCTTAAACATTTATTAAGATATTTCAAGGTTGCATAATGACTTAGTAGAAATGGTTTAGGTTACATGGTGACCTTACTTGCTTCCATACCTTTGGTGATTAGTTTGAAATAGTGTAGAAACTATAGATTTCACTATTGAGCTAATTGGAAATGTGTATATGGCATTGTATTCCAAGTGGGGATTATTTGGTATTGATATGTTGTATCCCAAGTATGGATTATTTGATATATGGTTGTATTGTATCCCAGTTGTGGATTATCTGGCACGTTGATTATATTGTATCCCGGTGTGGATTATGTGGTTATATTGTTGCCTTAATTGAATTCATATTCATTGATGGTATTATGCTTAGTGTATTAAATGAATGTTGCACTACAGTATTGATTTAACATGAGTATATTTTACCATGTTGTTATATTATTATCCCCTTTTTGAATGTTATTTCAAGTATCTATGATGTGCTTGAACGTGTTGATATTCGGGGGTATAATGGAATTCAATCAATTATTGATTTGTTCTATAAGTGATTGAAGGTTCATTATACCTGTGACCGGCCCCTCTGTGGCCACAGAGTGAGATGTGCTAGCGACTGTATTGAGCCAGAAGCCTTAAAGACCGCTGCAATTTGGTGATTAGGTGGAATGCTCTGTATGAAGCCAACAGCTTTACAGTAGCGCTGATATTATATGATACTCTGAATAAGGGTCATATAAGTATCCTATTTTCTTATATGGATCTCTGGGGTATGAGTCCTATAAGCGGTGAATGTGCATGGGGGCAATTCACCAAAGAGCGGAGTTTTACTCCCACGTTGTACGACTTATTGTTCAGACGGAAAAGGTAAAATGAGATAACGTAAGGTGTTTACCGCTTTCATAATGTGTTACGTGCTACCATGCTATGTGTTGTATCTTGTTTGGCATCTTGCTGCATTCATAATAGCTTATTGAGATTTATTCTCACCCCTTCCCTTTTACTGTTTTAGATTGTGCTGAGACAGGAGACCTGAACCAGTGAGGCCGGGGATAGGAGTGTGGACTCTTGCTTTTGGGACTTGTCAGGATAGGTATATGAGTAGGTTATAGGGAGTCCTCTTTAAGTATTACTCTTTTATAAATTGTATGGAAAACTCTTTTGTTAAACAATGTTAATCAGGGTTTTCAATGTAATTAATCAGGTTATGGTTTATTGAATTATTTGTTGAAATTCCTCCGAGTGGAGATATTATCAGTTGACTTTATTTTGAAAGTTTGAGAAGTGGTTTTCTTTTAAAGTGAAATAAAATGTTTTTAAAAATCTAAGTTGGGATTTCTTAGTTTGAGCCTCTCCAGCTCGGGACACGCGTTAGGTTCCGGGTTGGGGTGCTCACACAACAAGAATGGCAAGAATAGAACCAGGGCGACTGAAAAGTGCTTGAAGCTTTCACTCCCCTAACGGTGAGTCGAACTGAAATAATGAATACGGTTGAGCTAGGCCCACCTGCCCCAATAAACCCAACAAATAAGTTCAGAAGGGACAACAACAAATACTGCGAGTATCACAAAGATACAGGTCATACTACGGAGGATTGTATGAGTTTGAAGCGTATCATTCAGAGGTGGGTCGACCAAGGAAGGCTCGACGCATACGTGAAGAGACCTCAAGCAGGCGGCGGTGAACGAGTTGCGGGTGGACATCCAGAGCCGAGGCAGCCCAGGTTGAACTTGGGTGTTATCACAGAGCAAGCTAGCAACACTTCCATAAATCACAAGATATTCCAGCTCAGCAAGGCACCTCATGTACCCCCTAGAAGCTATGTCAGGGACGAGATGATTTGTTTTTATCCGGACGAGCTGGCAACCAATGTAGCAGCAAGAGAACAGGTTCTCGTTATCCCAGGATTAATAGATGGGTGTACGACGAGCAGACTCTTGATTGACACGGGGGCCCAAGGATATTTTGTTTTACAAAACATGTCAAGAGATGGGACTTTCAAATGAGCAGCTTGAGCGATATGATGGCAGGTTGGAGGGCTTCACCAACCACCGGGTCGACGCCAAGGGACAGATTGAGTTGGACGTCGACATAGGCCAACACCCTCACAGGGCTGTCTCAAAGGTAAAATTTATTGTCATCGATGTCAATAGTGACTATGCTGCAATTCTTGGTATCCCAGGTCAGGTCGCACTTGGAATGGTGGCCTCTATCCCCCATCAGCGAGTCAAGTTCCCAACACTAGCTGGAGTCGGCTGTGTACGAAGCACAGCTCGAGAATATCTTGACCATGTTCTACGAACCAGGAAGAAGAGGGAGCTGGAGATTGAAACTGCAGATGGGTATTTGAAAATGTCGAAGTCAGTCACCACAACTTCTACACTATCTTTAATCACCGAGGTGGAAGAGTCGACCTATCGCTCGCATGACGAAGTCGACACGTCACTTTGAAGTCACCTTGGTCGATCAAGATACAGTTATGGTCGACCAAGTCTGCATAGGCGAGCTATGCCTCCAGATCAACAATAACTCGGGGGCCACCACCAGTGAGATCGCAGATGAACTAGACGGCATGATTGTCGAGGAAGCTCCACACTTGGGGGACAAGGAAAGACAGAGGGTTAGAGAGATCATCATCGAGACCCTTCAGTTTAGAGATGGTCCGGAGCTAGAGGCTGTAGACGAGCTGGAAGCAGTGATCACAAATTCCTCCTACCCTGAGCAAAATATTCAGATTGGAAAGCAACTGTCACCTGAAGAAAGAATGGAGATAGTCGAGTTACTCAAGGAAAGCTGTGACGTCTTTGCATGGCGAGTAGAGGATATGAAGGGGATCAAGGAGGAGGTCGCTGTGCACAGGCTGGAGGTCAAACCGACCATAAAACCCAAACCTCAGAGGCTGAGAAGCTTTGCTCGAGACAAAGAAGAGACTATAAAACTTGAGGTACAAAAAATTTTGAGTGCAGGTATAATCAAAGAGGCCACACATACCACCTGGCTAGCTAATGTGGTCATGGTGAAAAAAGCTAATGGCAAGTGGAGAATGTGTGTCGACTTCACCAATCTTAACCTTGCTTTCCCAAAAGACAGCTATCCTCTACCACGGATCGACAAGCTTGTTGATTCTATTGCTGGACATTCCACCCTCAGTTTTCTAGATGCCTATTCAGGCTATCATCAGATCAAGATGCATGAGGATGACATTGTGAAGACGGCGTTTCAAGCTGCTATCAGATGTTGAAGGCAGATATTACAATGCGGAGAAGGTCGCATATGCCTTAGTCGTGGCTTCAAGGAAGCTGCGAGCTTATTTCTTGGCTCACCCTATTGTTGTGCTAAAAAATGCGCCCTTGAGAAAAATTCTACACAAGGCAGAGAGTTCAGTTCATTTACTCAATTGTTCAATTGCTCTCACAGAATTTGACATCGAGTATCGACCTCGAAGGGCATTGAAGGCTCAAGCCTTGGCAGACTTCTTGGTCGAGCTGACGTTCACCAAGGAAGATAGCGAGGGGCGAGCCCAGAAGGAGAAAATTAAGGGAAAGGAGCCAGAGTCCCAGCTCGTCACTTGTATACCCGACGACTGTTGGAAAGTTTACTCAGATGGGTCAGCAACGAAGAATGTCAGTGGAGCAGGGATAGTTTTGATCGAGCCAGAATCTGGGACGGTCTATGAGGAAGCATTGAGGTTTAAGTTTGAAGCCTCCAATAACCAATCAGAGTACGAAGCTTTTGTAGCAGCCATCGAATACGCCAATTGCTTTGGAGAAACCAAAATCATGGCATATTGCGACTCTCAGTTAATAGTAAACCAGGTCCGAGGGGAATACGAGGTCCTAAACCCTACTCTGATCAAATACTACGACCTGGTAAAGGAGATGATAAAAGACTTGGAGTTTTGGGAAATTCAGAGGATTGGTCGAGAAGACAATGAATTGGCCGACCTACTCTCAAAGCTAGCTACTTCAGACGAGCCACACGAAGAGCCCATCTCCTACCTCGAGAATCCAGCCTATGAAAGGTTTTAAATTCATTTTGTGGAAGATACCTTGAGAAACTGGGTTTATAACAAATGTTGGATCGAGGAAATGAAGGCGTACTTGGAAAGAGGCGAGCTCCCTGATGACGAGAAGACAGCTCGAGCCATTAAAAAGAAGGCTCCGAGATATGTTATTCAAGGAGACATGTTATTCAGGAGGTCATACACTAAGCTACTGTTGAAATGCATCCACCCTCAAGAAATTACTCAGTTAATGCACGAGGTGCATAGTGGAGTGTGCGGTGGACACCCGGGGGCCAGAACCTTGGCTGACAAACTGATTACGTTGGGTTACTATTGGCCACACATGAGAGCTGACACTCATGATTTTGTTCAGCAGTGCGACTAGTGCCAAAGGTTTGCCAACCTGCCTCATCTGCCTACAACAGAACAAACTCCAGTGATCGCCGCTTGGCCATTTGATATGTGGGGCGTCAACTTGATTGGACCCTTCCCTCTCGCCCCTGGAAACTGCAAGTATGTGATCGTCGCTATTGATTATTTCACAAAGTGGGTCGAAGCAAAGCCACTAGCTTGCATCACAGAAGAAAATGCCATCAATTTCATTCATGACTTCATCTGGTGTCGATTCGGGATCCCTCGAGCTATAGTCTCAGACAACGGCTTACAGTTCTCCCGAGCTTTCGAGGAAGAAATGAATCGAGTAGGAATCAAACATTGGCAATCTTCTTTTGCATATTTTCAAGGAAATGGACAAGCTGAAGCAGCGAATAAACTCGTCTTATCTTCACTTAAGACGGGTTTGATTGGTCGACGTAGCAACTGGTTGGGCGAACTCCCCCTTGCTCTTTGGGCAGTTCGCACAACCACTCGGGGGCCTACGGGGGAAACCCCATTCGCTCTTGCATACGGGTCAGAGGCCATGGCACCAGCCGAGCTGCGATTTCCTACAGCCAGAGTGGTCTTCTTCGATCAAGAGCAGAATGACACCAACAGATTGATCGACCTGGATTTGATTGACGAGAAGCGAGACACATCCTACTTACGAATGGTCAACTACAAACAGAAGACAAAGTGCTACCATGATAAGAAGGTAAAGACGAGATCATTCCAAGTAGGTGACTACGTGCTCAGAAAAATTGAGGCAACGGGAAGAAGAACCCAACAGAACAAGTTATCTCCCAACTGGGAGGGTCCCTACATTGTTACTCGAATCATCAAGGAGGGGACTTACATGATTGCTCATCTAGATGGTGAGGAGTTGAAGCACCCTTGGCAAATTACTCACCTTATCAAATACTACTTCTAAGTTCAGTTCAAAGTTAATGCAGCTTCCAAGTTTGAATTTGTCATAGTTCTAGCTTTCCATTGGATGTAAGCATGTTCCTACTTCAATAAAAATCGCAGTTCTATTCGACCAAACATTCTGTTGCACTAATTTCAACAAGCTCGACTCTTAGTCGAATTCATTCTAACAAGCTCGACTCTTAGTCAGCTTCGTTCCAACAAGCTCGATTCTTAATCAGCTTTGTTCCTTCAACAAGTTCGACTCTTAGTCGACTTCATTCTAACAAGATCGACTCTTAGTCAGCTTCGTTCTAACAAGCTCGATTCTTAATCAGCGTTGTTCCTTTAACAAGTCCGACTCTTAGTCGACTTCGTTCTAACGAGCTCGACTCTTAGTCAGCTTCGTTCCAACGAGCTTGACTCTTAATCGGCTTCGTTCCTTTAACAAGTCCGACCCTTAGTCGACTTCGTTCTAATAAGCTCGACCCATGGTCAGCTTTAATCTCTTGAAAAGATTCGACTCTTAGTCAATCTGGTTTGCAAAAATTATACAAGTCTAAAGTCGATTGGATTATCAAAAAATTAGTCCGAATAAAGGCTTATAGCAACTCGCCTGTTCTATTAAAATCTAGCTCGACATCCAAGACGAATGAGGTGGCAAAGAAAAACACATCCAAGCAAAGGTCAGCTACGATTAAATAGAATTAAGTCCCCCAAAGCGGGCCAGGACTTAAGCGCGTAAAAGTTACGAAGTATTATACCTCCCAAAAGCTGGGCCAAGGCATTTAAACAGTTACAAAAATAAAAAATATAATTGTTTTGGGACTTGTTTCATTACACACCAAGTTCAATTAAATCAAACGGCTGGATCGGAGACATTTGGGTCGTCGTTGGTAGCTCGATCCTCAGTACTCTTTTCTTGTTACTGGGAGCTCAAGGGTTTACCCGAATCTGAGAAGACTCGTTGATCATTGTCATCATCTTCCTCCATGTCTTCAGCATCTTCAATCTCCTTAAGTACCACGTCGAAATTTCTGGGAGCTAAGGGAGGAGCCATCCATGGTTCACAGCCATCCTCTTCGTCTTGCTGGGCAATGAAAGCTAGATCATTTTCTATGTAAGGAACCACCGAGTGACCACCTCGAGCAACCATGTCATATTGAGCTTCTGAGGCCCAACGAGCTAGTTGCTCAAGGGAGACATCGACAGTTGAGTCCACAAGAGCTCGACGGGCCATATGGCGCTTGTCCACATCCAAGAAATCCCTTGCCTTCTCAACGATGGCGTTATAATAGTCATCCCCATCTTTGAACTTATCAACAGCTGCCTTAGCAGCGACCTGAAGTTCTTCCTTCCATTTGGCCCTTGCAGCATTGTGCTCCTCATTCAGCTCGGGCAAAAAGGAGTCCCTCTCCTTGAGGATCTGGGAGACTGTTGCTAGCTTTTTTTTAGTCTCCTCATGAGTCAAATGCTCAGCATCCCTCTCTGCCTTCATCTCCTCAAGCTTGGTCCCAGCAGTCGTGAGGTCCTCCAAAGCTTTGTCCTTGTCCGCCAAGGCCTTCTGCTTCACCATCTCCAGAGCATCAAAAGAGTTATCTAAGTGAAATAGCCCGGATCCGAGAAAGGCCTCGCGGCCCCGGCATCTGGCATCTTTCGCGTTGGAAGGTGTCTCGCCGTTTGTTTTCGCATTTGTAGAGTCGCCACGCCGTTTTTATTAAGCCCAAAACATTGAAAAAGGGCATCAGTTTAAAGATAATTTTAAACTGTTTTTGTGTGATGAGATTTTGAGTTCGGAGGTCAGATGACTCCCCGGGAAGAGAATATTAGAATATTAGAGCTCACCCGAGTAGCCTCGTAAAACGAGTCTTTCGGATACCCCTAATATCCTTTAAATGTTGTGTGTGTGTGTGTGTGCTTTTAAAAATGCATGCTGTATCGGATGTCTACATTGTATGCTATGTATGGAAATGTATTGAAATAGTATGGGAAGGAAGCCTTACCAATGTTGGTTCGTGTCTGTCTTCCGCTTGGGAATAGTGTTTGAGGTCGAAGTAGCGTTCCGGTATGGATCGGGATTGCTTCGGGAGGGACCGGTTGTCTGCGGACAGAGTTTCGGCGTGAGTTGAGGTTGTAGGCTGCGTTCGGGCAGAGGTTCGGCGTGCGTGGGGATCGTCGGGATCACTCGGGCAGAGGTTCGGCGTGGTTTGGGATCGTCGGTTTGACTCGGAAAGAGCCGGGACACCGTGGAAAGACCAGGCAAGGCCTCGGAGTACCACGAGGGGCCTCAGAGTACCTCGAGAGTGCCTCGGGGCAGCGCGGGAGCGTCTCGGGAGCGCTCGGGGAGGCTTCGGAGCACCACAAGGGAGCTCGGAAGGCCTCGGAAGGATCCGAAAGGGGCCGGGAGTGCCTCGAGAGGACTTAGAGGGGAGCCAGAAGGCTAAGGGAGGAAGAGAGAAGAGGGAGGTGTGTGAAAATGAGGAGGGGAAGCCCTCTATTTATAGTAAAAATTTCGGAGCAAAGAGGTCCGTACGGACCTTCTTGGTTATCCAGAATTTTGGATTTCCTCGATTTGAGGGAATCTGCAATGATGGTGAATATTACGGAATGATGGTGTCCCCGAGCAATAAGGTCCGTATTTTACCATCTTGCATGCAAAGAGGTCCGTACGGACCAACTCTGCAGGGGAGTAATCATTTCTTCCGAGATTTGAGGGAATATTGTGGACTTTAAGGGGATTCAGTAATCATTGAAACAAAGAGGTCCGTACGGACCTTAATTGCTTTTCTGATTTCCTGAAAATTCCCAAAAGGTCCTTTTGTCCCTTTTTATCCCAGGAAGGCTCCTCCCTTGGTTTGGTTGGGGGTTTGAGAGGGTTTTGAGTGAGAGAGGTCTCTGAGACTGCGTGGATGAGTCTGCGGTGTTTCCCGTGTGTTTGAAAGGGGGTGATCCAGATTGGGGTACTTACGAAGCCTCGACGACGTCACTTATGAAAGAAGTGGGGTCGCCGATAAGATAAGGGTCCTAACTGATCGCGTCTTTGGGAGAGGAAGTGACCGTGAGGGTCAATGTGAGGGACGTGGTGGTGTCCTTTTGTGTGACCGTTTAGGTCAATAGGCTTGACCCTGTGATAGGATTCCTACGTATCCCTGGCGGGAATCAAGCCTGGTCGTAGTTCGGGTGTGGGGTGAGTGTTTTGTGAATGCGGGCGTGGTGGTGCCCTGAAGTGTTGTGTGACCGCCGAGGTCAGTGGTAAGGACGTGGTGGTGTCCTGGGTGACCGCATAGGTCGATGGGAAGGACGTGGTGGTGTCCTAGGTGACCGTATAGGTCGATGGCTGGACCCTGTGATAGGATTCCTACGTATCCCTGGCGGGAATCAAGCCTGGTCGTAGTTCAGAGGTCGGATGAGTGTTTTGTGAATGCGGGCGTGGTGGTGCCCTGAAGTGTCGTGTGACCGCCGAGGTCGGTGGTAAGGACGTGGTGGTGTCCTGGGTGACCGCATAGGTCGATGGCCGGACCTGTGATAGGATTCCTACGTATCCCTGGCGGGAATCAAGCACAGTCGTAGTTCAGAGGTCGTGGATTTGTGAGTGCGGGCGTGGTGGTGCCCTGAAGTGTTGTGTGACCGCCGAGGTCGGTGGTAAGGACGTGGTGGTGTCCTAAGATGTGGTGACCGCCGAGGTCAATTGTGAGGACGTGGTGGTGTCCTGGGATGGAAATTTTATGATTTTCCTAATCGGGTGGTTTAAGGCCTTCCGGGCCGGGGATAATCATTTGGGAGGTTTATACGGTCTTCCAGACCGAGTGGTTTAAAGCCTTCCGGGCTGGAGATAATGATGTGGGAGGTTTATACGGTCTTCGGACCGAGTGGTTTAAAGCCTTCCGGGCCGGGAGGAGTGAGCGAGGACTGGAATCGTCTTCGATTGCGGTTGGTGCCACGGCTGAGGACTTTGAATCGTCATCGGCGGCGGTTGGTGCCACGCCCGAGGACTTTGAATCGTCATCGGCGGCCCGGTTGGTGCCACGGCCCGGAGGACTTTGAATCGTCATCTCGGCGGCGGTTGGTGCCACGGCCCAGAGGACTTTGAATCGTCATCTGGCGGCGGTTGGTGCCACGGCGGAGGACTTTGAATCGTCATCGGCGGCGGTTGGTGCCACGGGGACTTTGAATCGTCATTCGCGGCGGTTGGTGCCACGCCGAGGACTTTGAATCGTCATCGGCGGCGGTTGGTGCCACGCCGGGAGGACTTTGAATCGTCATACGGCGGCGGTTGGTGCCACGCCGGAGGACTTTGAATCGTCTTACGGCGGCGGTGGTGCCACGCCGGAGGACTTTGAATCGTCATACGGCGGCGGTTGGTGCCACGCCGGAGGACTTTGAATCGTCATCGCGGCGGTTGGTGCCACGGCCCCAGAGGACTTTGAATCGTCATCTCGCGGCGGTTGGTGCCACGCCGGGAGGACTTTGAATCGTCATCTGGCGGCGGTTGGTGCCACGCTGGAGGACTTTGAATCGTCTTCTGGCGGCGGTTGGTGCCACGCTGGAGGACTTTGAATCGTCATCTGGCGGCGGTTGGTGCCACGCTGGAGGACTTTGAATCGTCATCTGGCGGCGGTTGATGTAATGCGCGAGGACTTTGAATCGTCTTCTAGCCGCAGTTGTGGAGGCGTGGCTGCCTTGTGCTTCGAGAGGCGTAGATGCCTTTGTGTTTTTGCATGTTGATGTAGAAGGTTGGACTTACGATGACTGCCGGTGTTTGAGCTGCCGTTGAAGTGGGCAAGGATGACGGTCGGTGATTGCTTCACCATTTGGCGTTTTGGAGGCGCTTCGTGCCTTGGGACTTGTACTCGGAGGTGTTGGCTCCTTCTTGTGCTTGTTTTGCCGTTGAGTGGGCAAGGATGATGGTCGGTCTTTGAGGATTTGCGATCTGTATGACTTCCCTTTGACTTGTTGGGGAGGAGCTCGGGCTTACTTTGATGGCCGGTGCTTGCGCTGCCGTTGAAGTGGGCGAAGTTCGGGCTTACATCGGCGCCGGTGCTTGAATTGCTGGGGATGCGTGACCTTGTAGGGGCCCTTTTCTGTTGGGAAGATGACTTCGGACCTCTAGTGGTTGAGTTGTCGTTGAGCGTTTGGAGGCGTCTTGTGCCTTGATATTCGTGCTGGGAGGTGTTGGCTCCTTCTCGAATTGTCGTCGGGCATTTTGGAGGCGTCTCGTGCCTTGGGATTCGTGCTGGGAGGTGTTGGCTCCTTCTTGAATTGCCGTTGAGCGGGCGGTGGTTGGATTGCCGTTGGAGTGGGCGAGGACCGGTCTTACGCTGATGGCCGGTGGTTGATTTGCCGTTGAAGTGGGCGAGGTCCGGTCTTACGCTGACGGCCGGGGATTGAATTGCCGTTGAAGTGGGCGAGGACCGGTCTTACGCTTGACGGCCGGTGGTTGATTTGCCGTTGAAGTGGGCGAGGTCCGGGTCTCGCCCGACGGCCGGGGATTGAATTGCCGTTGAAGTGGGCGAGGACCGGTCTTACGCTTGACGGCCGGTGGTTGAATTGCCGTTGAAGTGGGCGAGGTCCGGTCTTACGCTTGACGGCCGGGGATTGAATTGCCGTTGAAGTGGGCGAGGACCGGTCTTACGCTGACGGCCGGTGGTTGAATTGCCGTTGGAGTGGGCGAGGACCGGTCTTACGCTTGACGGCCGGTGGTTGATTTGCCGTTGAAGTGGGCGAGGTCCGGTCTTACGCTGACGGCCGGTGGTTGAATTGAAGGGTTAGGGACCATTCTGCACTTGGATTTGCTGGAAAAGGCCTTAGGACAGCCAGGGGCAAAGATTATAAGGGCAGGAAAGTAATTTGGCCACCCCTTGCAAAGAGGTCCGTACGGACCAACCTGGTTGCAAAGAGGTCCGTACGGACCACTTTGGTTTTTTACAGTTCCCAGATTTTGACCGGGCTTAAATGCCGAGGCTCCCCCACTTCTTCTTCCTCATTTCCAGTTCGTGAACCAGGCGAGAGAGAGAGAGAGAAAATCCTCCATTTTTACACCAAATTCTTCCATTTTTCGCTTGAATCGCTTGCAATGGCGGAGGGATCTCGAAGGAGTCGTCGTCAACGCAGTCAAGAGGTGGTTGAGCAACGGATGGAGCTCCAAAGGAATTGGATTTCGTTCGTTCCATCTTCGAAGAACCCGGATGTTTTGTATCCGAATCCGGAGGTGCATAATCGTCGCTCCATGAACGTCGGGGAGGTAAGAAATCTGTTCCGTTTTGATTCCCTGCTCGAATTTTTTGAATGCTAGAACTAGGTTTTAGTTTTTCGCATTTTTGAATTTTTTGTTATTTTTTTATGCCTTTTTTGTGAAATTCTTGATGAATTGTTGAAAATGGACATGTGAAAATTGTGGGTATGTGTATTTTGTGCAGAAATGTGTAGATTAGCTCTTATTTGTGAAAATAAAGTGCCTATCTAGTGAATTGCATGCTTTGGTGTTTTGTACCTAATGCTATTTATGTATGTACATTGTGAGAAAAATTATCGTGTAGTGATAATTTTTGTGACACGTGCCGTGTTTTGTGACGGGTTATATGTGAAAGTGTGTGCCGTGTAGGGACGGATTTTTTTTGTGTTATGCATATGTGTCGTGCCGTGTTTTTGGGTGACGGACTCTGTGGGGAAAATATGTGCAATATGTGCTGTGTTGGGACGGATTTTCTTTTGAAAATGTGTCGTGTAGGGTTTAATCCCCCCCCTTTTTTTCTTTTGAGAAAATATGTACAGTGTGTGCCGTGTTTTTGTGACGGACTGCATGGGAAAAATTATATGCATGATATATGTGAAAATTATGTGCATTGTGTGCCGTGTTTTGTGACGGGTTACATGGAAAAATTATATGTATAATGTATGTGAAAATTATGTGCAATATGTGCCGTGTTTTGTGACGGGTTATATGTGCCTTTATATTAAGTACTTGTGATTGACGTACCTTTCTTTGTGTTTACTGCAGGATGCGGGGCTTATGGCCGGGAAGGCCAAGAGGATGAAGACTCGGGGATCGCTCGAGGCTGTTGTGGAGCTATGGCAGCGGATGCCCGATATCTCCGTGGACGGTAGGCCGAGTCCCCGGAGGCTGGTTTATGCTTCTGGCCTAGGTGTGTTCGTTGAGAACCTGGCTGGAGTGTCTGACACGAGGAAGAACAAGAGTGTCTTCCTGGGTTTATCTGAGTATTGGTGGGATACCACCCACACCTTCCACTTGAGCTGGGGCGAGGTGACAGTGACGCCTACCAACTTTGCTGCGATCACCGGGCTTTCCTTCAAAGGAGAGCCGGTGCGGTGGAGAGACATGATCTCCGATGATGTGTTGACCGAGCTGCTGGGCTTTGAGCCTCGTCCTCGCGAGGGGCACAGGGATGCTTTGTACGGCGACGTGGAGATGAGGATCACGGCCGCATGGGGCCTACATCCGGGGTACCGGCCAGGTGACAGCGGAGCAGTTGGCGCGCTCCTTCTTGTGGTATGCACTGTCCGAGACTCTGTTCTCGAACCACGCGACCGCGGCTCCCTTTGCTTTGTTGGAGAGCTTGATTGACTGGATAAGTGCACGACATTGCTTGGGGCGAGGCGAGGCTTGGCCGAGCTCTACTTCTCCTTGGACCGGTTTAGCCGGGTGTGGCCGGATTCGTTGGCTGTTTGACTTTGCTCGGAGGTATGCGTTTATTGCTTGTTTTTCTTAATTTAGCAACGTCATTTCTCCATTGTCTTTTGCACCGAGCCTTCTCTGTTTTTGTCACAGTGTGGTTTTATGAGGTTTTCCAAAGTGCTTCCCGTGGGATAGGGATCCAGGGCATTCTTTGCGTACCTGCTATCTTTGGGATGGGCTCGTACGGCGAGGAAGAGGAGGACCAGCCGGGGGAAGCTCACCATCGCCTATGGGGATGTGCAGAAGCGTCTGGAGAGAGATAGCCGTGAGGGGTTTGTCTTGTTCCCGTGGGCTCGGTATGAGGGCGATGAGTTTGAGGGAGCTCCCGAGGTGACGGCGCAGCGGAAGATGCTGCGGGGCTTGACTTGTGATGTCATGTACACTGGGGAGCGGGTCTTCGCGGCGATGGCCCGGTGTGCTTCCCGTAGCTCCGAGGACCCTCCCTTTGGGATGCTTGACTCCGGGACATGGATGTGCTTGACTTCGAGAGGTACCTTGGCGGTGTCGGTGCCGAGGAGTTCATTTTATACGGAGAGGAGTACGGGGCCTTCGTGAGGAGGAAGGCGAGGACGCCGCAGTGCGCGCGGGAGAGAGGCGGCCCGCAGCTCCCCTGAGGTTCCGATGCCGGACCGGATTTCACGTACGTCCGCGGGGACGGCCGAGGAGGAGGGTGTGCAGCCGTTCGGAGCGAGCTCTGTTGCATACCGAGTGGATCCCGACGGATCGGTGAGTGTGCACTCTTTTCCATCTTGGCATCTTTTCTGTGTTTTTCTCTTTTTGTTGTTGAGTATAACTGCATTTGATGAGCGTTTCCTTGGCTTCTTGTTGGTGCGCAGTCCCGGGGAGAGCCTACGATATCTTGACTCGCCGTTACGTGGCGATGCGCTCCTTCGCTAAGAAGATGGCGTCGAAGATGTCCTGCCGGTCTTCGCGTCGTGTGCCGCCGTACGAGCCTATGCCTTCGAGGCATTACAGTGGACGTTCCTCCGCCTAGAGCCGAGCCGGAGCCGCAGCAGAGGGAGGGCCTTTGAGGGCGGCATAGCATGGATGCCGGGACGTCTTCGGGAGCTGCAGGGCCTTCGAGGGAGCAGCCCTTTTATCGATTCATGCCTCCGCATGGCGCACAGGGTGAGGGTTCCTCGAGCCTTCTTTCTTTGATCCTTTCGCCGGATTTGATCCTTCGAGTACTTTTCGTGGGAGCCTCGGGCGGGTGCTCGGTATTCGGCGACGAGGATGTGACGGGCGAGTTCGCTGGGATGCCCGACTTTTCTTTGGAGGACCTCGGTGAGGATGATGATGCTGAGGATTAGTATTCATTTGCTTTCCCTCTTTTCATATCCCTCCCCCTTTTTTTTTTTTGTTTAGCAACAGACATTTTTTGGTACCTGTAATAAAACACATGTATTTGCATGGCAAACAGTATTTTATTTTAAGATGTAATGTCATTTTGTGATTCCGGGATTTGTCCTAGAAATTGTTGCTATTATTATTTTTTATTTTTGTACTTGCCACGTGAGCTGAGAGTGCATTTGTGGGTAGTGTATGTTTGCGGGAATGGCTTTGGCCGAGTGTTTGGGTCATTTGGAGCAAGGTTTTGCGAGGACGGTGGGCTTTGTTATGCTTGTTTGTTGGGGAAATGGTGCCCACTTTTGAGGATTTTCGGGCTTTGATTGGAGGACCGGAGGTGGAGGCCATCTCGCTTCCTTTGTTTGGTGGTCCTGTGGTGAGCGTGAAGCTTGCGGACTTTCTTCGTACTTCGTTGGAAGAAGTGCAGGGCATGATCCTTGATTCGGGTCATATCGACATTTCTGAGCTGCCGGAGCGGTTCATGGTTAATGATGAGAGTGATGTCTCTTGGGACGCATTTGCCTTGTGCGTGATGGCGACGCTTTTACGGTCGGCTCCTTGGCATTTGTGATGGCGCTTTGCTAGATGTGGTAGGGCACCTGCAGAAGTGGAGAGGATATTGTCCCGTTGGTCGGGGGAGACTCTTCATGGTATCGACCGTCCGGCGACCGGATCGTTTTATGAGAGGGGAAGCCCCGCTTTGCTCACCTTGTGGGCCTGCGAGAGAGACTTCAGGCCATGCCCGAGGCTCCGACGTCGTTTAGCCCGTGGTCATTTGCTCGCCGACCTCTTGTGTTGGATATGGATCGATCCGCCCTGGGAGAGATGGATGGCACGGCTTGGTACGCATCGATCCGGCCGGTGGGTTCCGCACCGGAGGATTGAGACCGGGAGGATCTTGCGGGAAGGGTCCTACGTTGTCGAGTTCCGAGGTTTGTCTTGGTCCTCCTTCTATATTCCGTCGCTTGTTTCCCGGGTTTGGGATGAAGCGAGAGCCTTTGTTGGGCCGATGACCTTGCTCTTGCGGAGGTAGTTCCTCTTTGTATGGCACTCCAGTGCCTTCTTGTATTGTACGGAGGAAGTATTCCGCTTTCCCTCTGTGGTACTCCTTAGATGTCGGGGAGCGTTGTGTTAACGACTCGGTATCCGGCTTTGGTATGAGCAACGGCGTGTTGGGCGATCCCAAGTGGTCTTGGAGAGCAGCGCGTAGCGATTCTGGGACCCGGTTGCCGTAGCGGCTATTGCCTTAGGAGTGCCGAAGCACAGTCGACCCTTTGGATGTGACGGGAGACACTTTGTTTGACTACGAGACTAGAGTTGACCGGCGACGGGGAGAGGTCCTCTTTACGGACTCGCGGGGAGGAGATCCGAGCCGAAGCACGGGCGAATGAAGCCACGAGAGCTACTTTGGGTTGTTTGACTCTACGGGAGGACCCCGGATCTCGGGCGAGAGACGCAGAGTTGGTTCACGTGGAGCGAAAGAAGACTCGCCGGGGACGAGGGAAGAAAGGGAAGAATGGCGAGGGGACAAGCGCGAGATGGCGCGGAATGACCTCCTAGGTATCCATTCATTGCATTGCAAACACATTATTAGTTAAATGTATTAAGTTTGTCTTTTAGCATGTTGTGAACTTGAGAGTAGACCGTGCTTGAACTCATCAAGAAATGTTGTAACCGTTAGTGATTTGTGATTTACTTTTTAAAGCTTTATCGAGACGCAAGATCTCTTGTTCGCCTTTGCTTCGTTGTGCACTTTGTCGGCGTCCATCTTTGGATTTTTACATTTGCATCTGCGGGTGACCGATGCAGGCCACGACGGCAATCCCCTTTCTTTGAGGCTTTGTGCTTGGCCGAGAGGTTGAATGCTCCCTTGACAAGTCGTTTCGACGGTCTTTTTCGTAGCTTCCTTGCCGCTTGTTGGCGTCGGGCTCTTGACCTCAATTTCGCGGCTTACGCTTGAGCTTCTTTTGTTTTTTTTTTGTGAGCCCTTGCTCGAGCTCTTTTTTGTTTTTTTTTTTTTTGTTTTTTTTTTTTTTTTTTTTTGAAGCGCGTGAGGGCGAAGACAAGCCCCCGGCTTGGAAACGATCCACGAGTCGGTCGTTTGATCTTTGAGTGACCCTCGGATGTCCTTTGATGTTGCCGCCGTCGTTTGACTTGGTCAAGGTGGCTGGGGGCGTGTTCTTGAAAAGTGCGGAGCTTGATGGAGGTCTTGATTGACATTCAAACTTTTGACTTTTTGTGTATTTTTAGACCGGACCAATTAAGGTTGCCTACGTTCCCCGGACTAGAGGGCTCAGGTGCGTAGTTCGACACTACATGGAGTGCCAAGAGATGCACATTGTTCTTCTTCGGGCGAAGTATCTGCGAAGTTTGCTTCCGTTGGATTCATGAAGGGATTGCCGTCTAGGTACGGTAGCTTCATGGCGCCTCAGGAGAAGATCTTTTGAACCACGAAAGGGCCGATCCATGTGGGTTCCCATTTTCCCAGTGGGTTGGTTCGAGTGGGAGGCTTTTCTTTGAGTACAAGGTCACCTTCCACGATGTCTCGGGATTTGACTTTCTTGTCGAAAGCTCTAGCCATCCCGCTTTGATAGGCTCGGACGTGTTCCATGGCCTTTAGTCGTCGCTCATCTAGCAGAGCCAATTCGTCATGTCGGCGGAGCCATTCAACTTCGTTGATGTCATTTTCCAGAAGACTCGGAGTGAGGGAATTTCTAGCTCGATGGGAAGGACTGCTTCCATCCCATACGTCGGGGCAAATGGGGTTTCTCCCGTGGTGCATTCGGCGATGTGCGGTAGCCCCAAAGTGCAAGGTGCGGCTTCTCGGGCCAATCTCGTCCTCGGGTGGTCATTTTTCGGATGATCCGTTCGAGGGTTTTGTTTCTTTGCTTCCACGGCGCCGTTTGTTTGTGGCCGGTAGGGAGAAGATTTGTGGCGTGTGATCTTGAATTCAGCCGGCGATGCATCAAATTCCCCTTCGAAGTGTGAGCCGTTGTCTGATATGACCTCATTTGGGATGCCGTATCGGCATATGATGTTTTCCTTGAGGAAATGCGCGACCTTCTTGGAGGTGAGTACCTTGTAGGACTTGGCTTCGACCCATTTGGTGAAGTAGTCGATGGCTACTAAGATGAACTCGTGACCGTTCTTTGCTGGCGGAGCGATTTTCCCGATGATGTCAATTCCCCAAGTGGCAAAGGGCCAAGGTGTAGTCATGCGGTAGAGATCGTGAGGTGGTAGATGATTGAGGTTGGAGAACCGTTGGCACTTATCGCGGCTTCGGACAAAGTGGATGCAATCTGCCTCCATGGAGATCCAGTAGTAGCCCATCCTGAGAATGATTTGCATCAGGGCTCTGGCGTTCATGTGGGGACCGCAAGCCCCATTGTGGACTTCGTTCATAAACTTGCTTGCTTCTTCTTGGTTGACGCAGCGTAGGAGTGGCCCATGGTAGCGTTTCTTGTATAGCATGTCCCCGAGGATGACGAAGTGAGAGGCGAGGCGTTTTAGGGCCATGATGCTCTTGGTTTTGACCCCTTCTGTGTGTGGGTCTTCCTCGTTCATGAAGGTGGTTTCCCCGCTCTTGAGGTATTGGAAAATCTGGTTTGTCTTTGGAAATGGCGTCGGACTTGCGTCTCTTTGGCTCTTCAACAATCTTGCAAATCGTTGTGATTAAAACCTTCTCGCGGCTTGGGCCCGGTTTTCTCTCGTTTGACAACATGCTTAAAGATGTGCTTAATGTATTGTTCGTTTAATGTGTCTGCTTCTTTATCAAGTGAATCGTTATTAACTTGTTTGTGTGTTAGTTAATTTATCGGTTGTTAAAGATGCAATGAGAGGATACTCGGAAAGATCGAAGCATTCATTAAGAGCATACGGGAATACATTATTGGCAACGAGTTCGTAATCTTACGGCGTGAGGCCATCGGATGACTCGAGAGACTCAAATTCAAAGCTAATGGACTCGGGATGAGTTTTGACACTAGACTCTAGGACTCGAGGGTCGAGACCAAGTTGTTCGATCATGTCCTTTTTCTTTGGCGGTGGGTCCAGGAGAAGGTGGCCCGGTTATTGAGTGGCAATGAGCTTGATAGGAGATGGGGCTTGAAAGGCTTTATGTCACCGTTCCCGATCATTGCTATCACAGAGTTATCGAAACAAAATCGATTAGGTCCGGCATCTCGATTTCTTCTTTGAAGAAGCGAGTGGAGCGAGTGGTTCGTCCCAAGCATCGTCTGCGGAGTCTCTTGCTTTTGTCTTGGGCATTACTAGCTCGAATGTAGACTCGTCCCGTTTGTTGAAGGCGGGGGTGTTGACAGAGAGTTTTTCGAATTCTTCCGCCAAAGAGGGGTTTTCCCGAACCAAAATTCATTGTGAATAGTGGTGGTTGTGGATCCGGCGAGGGCGGTGTGTCGAGGAATGCTCTTCGGACGGGATTTGGCTTGAGGCCTCTGAATCTTGCCGGGTTCTGCTGGAGCTTGTCCATGGTTGTCGGCCGGCTTTGTTTGGCGGCGATCGGCTCTGTTCCCTTTTACGGATCTTCTTCCAAGTTGTCGGCCTTCCTTGTGAAGTACTTGGTCATGTCGAAGCCATGGGACGAAGATCGGAGATTGCGTGCAAGCCTCTTTTGTTATACGTGGAGCGTTTTCGTGCGGCTCGCTTGTCCTCCGCAATGTGTTCGGGAGTAGGAGAGTATCCCGGGCCATGCGGGGTATTACGTTTCTTTGATATTGATGATACGTTGAGTGCCACGATGGCGTTTTCCCAAACCGAGCCCGGGATGTAGTTCATGTGCTTCATCATTTTCATCGGGGAGGAATCTTGTCCCAAATCAAAGGCAAATCTATGTGGCACACTTGGGCCTTTGGGCTTTCGATGGTGAACCACAGAGCATCATGCCGTCATCATCGTGTTTGATCTCTAAAACCGGGACGCCGTTGGTGTCGGTCCTTTCAGGTGACTATCTTTGTCGCCGTAGATGATGGTCGATCTGTTCCTTGGACGAACTTTACGCACCGATGGAGAGTGGATGCCACCCCATTGATCGATGTAGCCACGGGCGTCCCAAAATGGCGGTGAAGGTGATCGGGATGTCGATGACTTGGAAATCCGTTGGGACCATTTGTTTTCCAAACCAAAGGTTCAAGGTGGCTATTCCCAATGCGGGCGGGATGTTGAGTCGTATGCCCGGATTGCCCGAGTCGAGGGTTTTAGATCGGTTGCTTTGATCCCTAGCAAATCCATCATTTTGGGTGGAAGGACGTTCATGGATGATCCTCCATCTACCAACACCCGAGGGAGACGGCGCTCGTCCGGTTGAACTGTTATGTAGAGAGGCTCGTTGTGGTCGGCCCAAATTTTGGAAGATCGAGCTACGTGAAGGTGATGATATTGCTTTGTAATTGACGTTGCCAATCATCTCGAACTGCTTCATCGTGTGTCACCGTGATGGGAACCATGGTGCAGGCCGAGGCTTTCTTCCAACTCGAGCTTGTGCGGGTAAGATGAAGTGAGTAAGGACCAAAGTGAGATGTTAGCCTTTGAGTGCGCTTGAGTGTGTCAAGACGGGATCTTCGGCCTTTGGGTCCAAGATTTCAACTTCTTTGGCGTAGGGTCCCTTTTCGGTTCGTGGCTCGGTATGGCTGGCCTTTTGTCTATCCGTGGAGGATTCAGGATTTGACCGGAACGTGTCGGAACATTCACCTCTGGACTTATGGTTTTGCTTGTCTCTCCCGTTTACGTAGTGGGAGGAGCACGATTGGCGTAAGGCCGGCTGCGCATTTCAATTCGTTCACTTTGTCATAGCCTTCTTTGAAGCGTCAATAGTAGCTTTGAGATCTTCCCAAGACGGGGTTGGATTATCGGACCTTCGGGCCTTCGGTGGCGGTGCGAAGCTCGTCCCGGCTGATCATGGAGCAGACATTACCATGGCCTTGTGCGAGAACTAGGGTGGGGAGATTTCTTTGGAGTAGATGACATAGTAGTCAAACTTTCTGAGGGTTCTCCAAGGGTTCCGGCGTGGGATCACCAGATTCATACCTCTTTTTCGGTTTTTGTTGAGAAGATAACTTCTTCTTTCGTCGAGGGCGGCCCTCGTTCATTGCATCACGGAATTCCATTTCCGAGACAAACACTTTACACAATCACGGACGTCCCACCGGATGTGTTCGTTGTTCGGCGGTGAGTACGGGACCTCGGGGAGGCTGGATGGGCAAGCTTTCCTCTGGAAGGTCTTGTGGTCTTATGTCATAGCTGCATGGCTCGTACGAGGGTAACGGGTTGACTTCGGGAGACAATGAGAGATGTTAGAGGCTGTAGGAGCGATCATGGCTTGGGAAGCCCCGGGTAGTTGGGTGGCTAAGGTTCGAAGTGGTGCATGGTGTAAGTACCCCAATCTGGATCACTCCCTTTCAAACACACGGGAAACACCGTAGACTCATCCACGCAGTCTCGAGACCTCTCTCACTCAAAACCCTCTCAAAACCCTCTCAAACCCCCAACCAAACCAAGGGAGGAGCCTTTACGGGATAAAAAGGGACAAAAGGACCTTTTGGGAATTTTCGAGGAAATCGAGAAAAGCAATTAAGGTCCGTACGGACCTCTTTGTTTCAATGATTACTAAATCCCCTTAAAGTCCACAATATTCCCTCAAATCCGGAAGAAATGATGACTTCCTGCGAGTTGGTCCGTACGGACCTCTTTGCATGCAAGATGGTCCGTACGGACCTTCTTGCATGGGGGACATCATCATTCGAGAATATTCTCCATCATTGCGAGATTCCCTCAAATCGAGGAAATCCAAAATTACGGATAACCAAGAAGGTCCGTACGGACCTCTTTGCTCCGAAATTTTTACTATAAATAGAGGGCTCCCCCTCCTCATTTTCACACACCTCCCACTTCTCTCTTCCTCCCTAAGCCTTGGCTCCCCTTCTAAGACCTTTCGAGGCATTCCCGGCCCCTTTCGGATCCTTCCGAGGCCTTCCGAGCTCCCTTGTGGTGCTCAGAAGCCTCCCGAGCGCTCCGAGACGCTCCCGCGCTGCCCGAGGCACTCTCGAGGTACTCTGAGGCCCCTCGTGGTACTCAGAGGCCTTGCACAGTCTTTCCACGGTGTCCCGGCTCTTTCCGAGTCAAACCGACGATCCCAAACCACGCCGAAACTACGCCCGAGTGACTCCACGCCACCACAACGCACGCCGAACCTGCCCGAGTGATCCCGACGATCCCCACGCACGCCGAACCTGCGCCGAACGCAGCCTACAACCTCAACTCACGCCGAAACTCGTCCGCGGACAACCGGTCCCTCCCGAAGCAATCCCGATCCATACGGAACGCTACTCCGACCTCAAACACCATTCCCCGGCGGAAGACAGACACGAACCAACATTGGTAAGGCTTCCTTCCTATACTATTTCAATACATTTCCATACATAGCATACAATGTAGACATCCGATACGGCATGCATTTTTAAAAGCACACACACACACACAACATTTAAAGGATATTAGGGGTATCCGAAAGACTCGTTTTACGAGGCTACTCGGGTGAGCTCTAATATTCTAATATTCTCTTCCGGAGTCATCGACCTCCGAACTCAAAATCTCATCACACAAAAACGGTTTAAAATTATCTTTAAAGCGATGCCCTTTTTCAATGTTTTGGGCTTAATAAAAACGGCGTGGCGACTCTACAAATGCGAAAACAAACGGCGAGACACCTCCAACGCGAAAGATGCCGGATGCGGGGGCGCGAGGCCTGCTCGGATCCGGGTAATTTCGGTTGGCGACTCATTGGGGACTTTGTTTTAAAAACTTTTAAACAAAACAAAAGATTTTTAAAACGATGATGAGGGTCAAACTTTCATTTTACCCCTTCCTTTAAGCATTGTGTGTGTGTGCACGTGCTTTACTTTTTATTTTACAAAAAATAAAAATACAAAAAAAAATGCATCAATATACATACGTGCATACATTTAAAATTCTCCAAAAACTTCTGTTTTACTCGGAAAAAGAATTTTAGAGACCGCACGCTACGCCTTCTTGCCTCGGTTACACCGCACTCTACTGCTTCTTTGCCTCGGTTACACCGCACGCTACTCGCCTTCTTTGCCTCGGATACACTTGCACACTACAACCCTTAACCGGAGTGGTCTCGGTTGCGATCCGTTTGGTCTTCCTAGGCCTCTTGGCGCGCACGGGATCATTCCAAACGTCCCATCCTAGCGGCGTCAGCCACACGTTTGAGTCTTGAGTCACTCTGTCCCGGACTCGGTTGGTTTTACCCGGTCAGGTGTCATACGGCTGGATACATATACCATGCCGGCCATTTTTCGAGTCAAGGCTCGGAACTCAAGATCCCTTGCGCAAGCAAAGCGATGAAAGGTCATGCTAAAATCTTGACTGATCTTGATTTCGAAGCTACACCCGAAGCGATGTTCCGTCCGGATATACATCCATGCTTGCATGACACCATGTCATCACGCCTTTGATACGTCGGCCATGACGATATGACCCGACCAACGCCTAACGTCACGAGATCCCTTGCGCAAGCAAGCAAGAGAAGGTCATGCCGAACTCTTGACACGATCTTGACTCGGTGGCGGCTCGGTTCACTATTCACATGGCTAACGCATCCAAAACGAACATGACGAGGCTCGGTCCTTAGGTTCGATTTTTCTTTTAGGCCGGTGGAAACCGCTTGCACTATAGGACCCTCGCACAGGCGTCCACCTGGGATGTCGAAATACGGGTGCAAAACGAGGGGCTTATAGCCGCACGGATGGTCTCGGCTGACCCGGGATCTAGCATAGTTGCGAAAAAGAAGAGCAATCTTTTCCAACCTACCTAGGATTACGAGAAAACATGTTTTAAGTAAATTAAAACAACAAAAAAAAATCAAAAATAAAAGAAACGGAAACCACATGCCACGTGAGCTTTCCCCCTTTTATCCCGTTAGGCCATTCCCGTGTCTAAACCTTGCCCATCACCCCCTCCGGCTAACAGAGTGGTCGAGAGTACCAGGAACCCGTCTCCCGGTGTCAAAACGACAAGGTCCTACCCCCGGCTCTGTCACCGGGACGGTCAGTCCGTCAATTCCCCATGGCCAAGTCGGTGGATAACAACGATGAGAACGGGACCTTACCCCCAAGAAATTTCCCAACACTGGAAGAAGTTTGGCGAGGTCCTCATGGCTATTGAGAAACGTCAAGGTGAGCAACAAGCCTGGATCGAAGGTGCCATACACCACTTCGGAACCTTAGCTACCCAACTACAGGGCTTCCCAAGCCATGGCTTGCTCCTACGGCCTCTAACATCTCTCATTGTCTCCCGAGAAGTCAACTGTTACCCTCGTACGAGCCATGCGGTTATGACGTAAGGCCACAAGACCTTCCAGAGGAAAGCTTGCCCATCCGGCCTCACTGAGGTCCCGGTACCACCGTCGAACAACGAACACATCGGTGGGACGTGCGATTGCGGTGCTTGTGCGGAAATGGAATTCCGAGGATGCAATGAACGAGGGCCGTCCTCGACGAAAGAAGAAGCTATCTTCTCAACAAAAAGCGAAAAAAGAGGTATGAATGCGGTGATCCCACGGTTGGAACCCTTGGAGAACCCTCGGGAAAGTTTGACTACTATGTCATCTACTCCGACAAACCTCCCGGCCCTAGTTACGCACGGGGCCACGGCAATGTTTGCTCCATGATCGAGTGGGACGAGCTTCGCACCGCCACCGAATGCCCGAAGGTCCGGATAATCCAACCCCTGTCTTGGGAAGATCTCAAAGCCACTATTGATGCTTCGGTAAAAGCCATGACGGTGAACGAATTGAAATGCGCGGTGCTGGCCTTACGCTAATCGAGGCTCCTCCCACTCCCGAAACGGGAGAGATAAGCAAAACCATAAGTCCGAGAGGTGAATGTTCGACACGTTCGGTCAAATCCCGATGAATCCTCCACGGACGGACAAAAGGCCGGCCATACACGAGCCACGAACTGAAAAGGGACCACTACGCCAAGAAGCTGAAACCTTGGACCCCGAGGTTGAAGATCTGTCTTGACACGGCTCAAGCGCACTCGGGCTAACATCTCACTCTGGTCCTTACTCACTTCATCTTACCCGCACAAGCTCAAGTTGGAAGAAAGCACGGCCCGGACCATGGTTCCCATCACGGTGACACACGATGAAGCGGTTCGGATGATTGGCAACGTCAATTACGGCAATATCATCACCTTCACGAGCTCGACCTTCCAAAATTTGGGGCGACCACAACGAGCCTCTCTACATAACTGGTTCAGCGGACGAGCGCCGTCTCCCTCGGGTGTTGGTAGATGGGGGATCATCCATGAACGTCCTTCCGGCCAAAATGATGGATTTGCTAGGGATCAAAGCAAGCGATCTAAAACCCTCGACTCGGGCAATCAAGGCATACGACTCAACATCCCGCCCGAGTCTTGGGAATAGCCACCTTGAACCTTTGGTTTGGAAAATAAATGGTCCCGACAGACTTCCAAGTCATCGACATCCCGATCACCTTCACTGCCATTTTGGGACGCCCTTGGCTACATCGGATCAATGGGGTGGCATCCACTCTCCATCGGTGCGTAAAGTTCGTCCAAGGAACAGATCGACCATCATTTACGGCGACGGCATAGTCAGAAAGGACCGACACCAACGGCGTCCGGTTTTAGAGATCGAAACACGATGATGACGGCATGATGCTCACGGGGTTCACCATCGAAAGCCCAAAGGCCCAGTGTGCCACATAGATTTGCCTTTGATTTGGGACAAGATTCCTCCCCGATGAAAATGATGAAGCACATGAACTACATCCGGGGCTCGGTTTGGGAAACGCCATCGGGGCACTCAACGGATCATCAATATCAAAGAACGAGAATACCTGCACGGCACAGGATACTCTCCTACTCCCGAACACATTGCGGAGGACAAGCGAGCCGCACGAAAACGCTCCACGAGATAACAAAAGAGGCTTGCACGCAATCTCCGATCTTCGTCCTTACGGCTTCGACATGACCAAGTACTTCACAAGGAAGGTCGGCAACTTGGAAGAAGATCCGAGAGAAAAGGGAACGAGCGATCGGCGCCAAACAAAGGCTGGCCGACAACCATGGACAAGCTCCGGCGAGAACTGGCAAGATTCGAGAGGCCTCAAGCCAAATCCTGTCCGAAGAGCATTCCTCGACACACCGCCCCTGCCGGGATCCACAACCACCACTATTCACAATGAATTTTGGTTCGGAAAAACTCCCTCTTTGGCGGAAGAACTCGAAAAACTCTCTGTCAACGCTCACGCCTTCAACAAGCGGGACGAGTACGCATTCGAGCTAGTAATGCCCAAGACAAAAGCAAGAGACTCCGCGAGACGATGCTTGGGACGAACCTTTGCTCCACTGCTCTTCAAAGAAGAAATCGAGATGCCGGATCTAATCGATTTTGTTTCGATAACTCTGTGATAGCAATGATCGGGAACGGTGACATAAAGCCTTTCAAGCTCCATCTCCTATCAAGCTCATTGCCACTCAATAAGCTGGGCCACATTCTCCGGACCTGCTTTGCCCGGCCAAAAAGGACATGATCGAACAACTTGGTCGACCCCTCGAGTCCTAGAGTCTAGTGTCAAAACTCATCCTGAGTCCATTAGCTTTGAATTTGAGTCTCTCGAGTCATCGATGGCCTCACGCCGAAGATTACGAACTCATTGCCAATAATGTATTCCCGTATGCTCTTAATGAATGCTTCGATCTTTCCGAGTATCCTCTCATTGCATCTTTAACAACTGATAAATTAACTAACACACAAACAGTTAATAACGATTCACTTGATAAAGAAGCAGACACATTAAATGAACAATACATTAAGCACATCTTTAAGCATGTTGTCAAACGAGAGAAAAACCGGGCCCAAGCTGCCGAGGAGGTTTTAACCAAAGTGAATTTGGGAGCTGGCGAAGAGCCAAAAGAGACGCAAATCGGAAGTTTCTTCACCGGCACGAGCAAGACGCATTGTGCACTTTGCTCAAAGAGTTCGTGGACGTGTTCGCTTGGTCTTACCGAGACATGCCCGGGTTAGATCCTAACATTGTAGAGCACCGGATTCCCTTGAATCCCGAGGCTAAGCCCATCAAGCAAAAGCTACGCCGAATCAAGCCAGAGTGGTCTTTACAAGTCAAAGAGGAGATCGAAAAAATGCTCCGCGTCGGCTTCATCAGGGTGATCGAGTACCCCACATGGCTCTCCAATATCGTCACGGTCACCAAGGCCAATGGAAAAGTACGCTGTTGCGTGGACTTCCGAGATCTCAACAAAGCAAGTCCCAAGGACGATTTTCCACTACCCAACATCGACATGTTGGTAGACACTCTGACCAATTTCGAAGTCAAGTCCTTCGTGGACGGTTTTGCCGGCTACAATCAGATCAAGATGGCCGAAGAAGACCAAGAAAAGACGGCTTTCACAACCCCACAGGGAACCTCTTGCTACACGGTAATGCCGTTCGGACTAAAGAACGGCGGGGCTACCTACCGACGGGCGGCAACCGCCCTCTTCCACGATATGATCCACAAAGAGATCGAAGTGTACGTCGATGACATGATCGTTCGCTCAAAGGGATCGAGACGGACAACACCTCACGAGACTGAGAAAATTCTTCAATCGCCTCCGAAAACACTCAATGAGGCTTAACCACGCCAAATGCACATTTGGGGTTAGCGAGGCAAGGTTTTGGGATACATGGTCACCGAGAGAGGCATCGAGGTGGATCCTCAAAAGATCAAGGCTATCATCGAAATGAGACCACCGCAAACTCGAGACGAGAGGTGAAAAGCTTCATGGGCCGCTGCAATATATCGGCCGCTTCGTCAACCAATTGACCTCTATGTGCGAGCCAATCTTCAAGGCGATGAAGAAGAACGCCGACATCGAATGGAACTCGGAATGCCAAGATGCCTTTGAAAAAATAAAAGCATACCTTGTGAGTCCTCCGATTCTCTGTCCTCCCCACGAGGAAAAGCCCTTTGTTGCTATACCTAAGCTGTGGCCGACACCGCGGTTGGAGCCATGCTCTGTCAAGAAAAGAAGGAGTCACGGGTCGAAACGCCATCTACTTCGTCGGTCCCGAAAGTTTCAAGGCGGCGAACTCAATTACTCGGCCCTCGAGAAAACTGCGCGGCTACGGTATGGGTTGTCGGGAAACTACGGCACTACATGCGGTCGCACACGGTACACTTGGTTTCCAAAATGGACCCGATCAAGTACCTCTTCGACAAACCATCTCTGTCAATGAGGCTCGCCAAATGGTCTTTCTTCTGGCGGAATTTGACATCAAGTACGTAAACCAAAAATCAATCAAGGGACGGGCCGTGGTGAACAAGCGGCGATTTCCCAACCGACGAGGCTCGAGGCCACGAACCACAATTTCCGGACGAGGGAATCTTCGCAATCGAAGGCGAAAACCGATGGCAAGCTTGTTCTTTGACGGAGCGGCCAACCAAAGGAAACGGCGTCGGTATGCTCTTGGTGGATCCCAGGGACGAGCACGCCCCAATTGCTATAAAGCTCAATTTCGAGGTAACCAACAATGCCGCCGAATATGAAGCTGCTTGCCGGACTACAAGCCGCACTCGAGAGGAATGTCCGAAAGCTCGAAGTTTATGGGGACTCGGCCTTGATCATCAACCAAGTCTCCAACAAGTGGAAAACCATAGACCGGGCTTGCAAAAATACCATGCACATAGAGGACCTCATCACACAATTCGAAGAGGTCACCTTCCATTACTTGCCAAGAGACGAAACGAGGTTTGCGAGATGCCTTAGCCACCTTGGCCTCCCTTGTGGAAATCCACAGAAGGAAAAGCAATCAAACCCTTCAAAGTCGGACGAAAGGAAATTCACGCCTCTTGTTGTGAGATCGAACCGAGAACCTAAGCCCGTCAATGAGCCATGGTATAACCAGATCTTCCAATACCTCAAGAGCGGGAAACCACCTTCATGAACAAGGAAGACCCACACACGGGAGGGGTCAAAACCAAGAGCATCATGGCCCTAAAACGCCTCGCCTCTCACTTCGTCATCCTCGGGGACATGCTATACAAGAAACGCTACCACGGGCCACTCCTACGGCTGCGTCGGCCAAGAAGAAGCAAGCAAGTTCATGAACGAAGTCCACAATGGGGCTTGCGGTCCCCACATGAACGCCCGAGCCACGATGCAAGTCATTCTCGGGATGGGCTACTCTTGGATCTCCGTGGAGCGAGATTGCATCCACTTTGTCCAGAAAGGCTGCGACAAGTGCCAACGGTTCTCCAACCTCAATCATCTACCGCCCCACGATCTCTCTTGCATGACTACACCTTGGCCGCTTTGCCACTTGGGAATTGACGTCATCGGGAAAATCGCTCCGCCGGGCGGCAACGGTCACGAGTTCATCTTAGTAGCCATCGACTACTTCACCAAATGGGTCGAAGCCAAGTCCTACAAGGTACTCACCTCCAAGAAGGTCGCGCATTTCCTCAAGGAAAACATCATATGCCGATACGGCATCCCAAATGAGGTCATATCGAGACAACGGCTCACACTTCGAAGGGGAATTCGACGAGGCTGGCTGGCTGAATTCAAGATCACACGCCACAAATCTTCTCCCTACCGGCCACAAACAAACGGCGCCGTGGAAGCGGCAAACAAAACCCTCGAACGGATCATCAGAAAAATGACCACCAGGGACGAGATTGGCCCAGAAGCTGCACCTTGCACTTTGGGGCTACCGCACATCAGTCGGAAACGACCACGGGAGAAACCCCATTTGCCACGACATACGGGATGGAAGCGGTCCTTCCCGTCGAGCTAGAAATTCCCTCACTCAGAGTCTTCTTTGGAAAATGACATCAACGAAGTCGAATGGCTCAGAAGCCGACATGGCGAATTGGCTCACGCTAGACGAGCGACGACTAAAGGCCATGGAACACGTCAGGAGCCTATCAGCGGGATGGCTAGAGCTTTCGACAAGAAAGTCAAATCCGAGACATCGGGGAAGGTGACCTTGTACTCAAGAAAAGCCTCCCACTCGAACCAACCCATTTGGGAAAATGGGAACCCACATGGATCGGCCCTTTCGTGGTTGAAAGATCTTCTCCGGAGGCGCCATGAAGCTAACGAGACCTAGACGGCAATCCCTTCATGAATCCGGTCAACGGAAGCAAACTTCGCGAGATACTTCGCTGAAGAAGAACAGTTGTGCATCTCTTGGCACTCCATGTAGTGTCGAACTACGCGGAACTGAGCCCTCTAGTCAGGAGGAACGTAGGCAACCTTAATTGGTCCGGTCTAAAAATACACAAAAAAGTCAAAAGTTTGAATGTCAATCAAGACCTCCATCAAGCTCCGCACTTTTCAAGAACACGCCCGGCGGTCACCTTGACCAAGTCAAAGCGACGGCGGCAACATCAAAGGACATCCGAGGTCACTCGGCATCAAACGGCCCGGCTCATGTACGCTTCCAAGCCAGGGGCTTGTCTTCGCCCTCACGCGCTTCAAAAAAAACAAAAAAGAGAGCTTGAGCAAGGGCTCACAAAAAAAAATAAAAAAAAGAGAGCTCGAGCAAGGGATCGCAAAAAAAAGAGCTCGAGCAAGGGGTCACAAAAAAAAAAAAAGAAGCTCAAACAGAAGCTGCGAAATTGAGGTCAAGAGCCGGCGCCTTGACAAGCGGCAAGGAAGCTACGAAAAAGACCGTCAAAACGACTTGTCGGGGAGCATTCAACCTCTCGGCCAAGCCTGAGAAGCCTCGGCAAAGGGGATTGCCGTCGGGGCCCAGGCCTTCGGTCCGCGAATGCAACGAGAAAAGTCCAAAGGATGGACGCCGACAAAGTGCACAACGAAGCAAAGGCAAACAAGAGATCTTGCGTCTCGACAAAGCTTTAAAAGTAAATCACAAAATCACTAACTTGGTTACAACATTTCTTGATGAGTTCAAGCACGGTCTACTCTCAAGTTCACAACATGCTAAAAGACAGCTTAATACATTTAACTAATAATGTGTTTGCAATGCAATGAATGGATACCTAGGAGGTCATTCCGCGCCATCTGCGCTTGTCCCCTCGCCATTCTTTCCTTTCTTCCCTCGTCCCGGCGAGTCTTCTTTCGCTCACGTGAACCCAACTCTGCGTCTCTCGGTCAGAGATGCGGGGTCCTCCCGTAGAGTCAAACAATCCGGTAGCTCTCGGGGCTTCATTCGCCGTGCTTCGGCTCGGATCTCCTCCCTGCGAGTGCAGTAAAGAGGACCTCTCCCTGTCGGTCGGTCAACTCTAGTCTCGTAGTCAAACAAAGTGTCTCCCGTCACATCGAAGGGTCGAGACCGGGCTTCGGCACTCCTAAGGCAATAGCTACTACGGCAGCCGGGTCCCCGGAATCGCTACACGCACGCTCTCCAAGACCACTTGGGGCCCTTGACACGGCTGCTCATACCGGGCCGGATGCGGAGTCGTCAATACGACGCTCCCCGACGTCTAAGGAGTACCGCGGGAGGGAAGCGGAATACTTCCATACCCTCGAGAAAATACGAAGGCACACAGAAGGCTGCCATACAAAGAGGAACTACCTCCGCGGTAGCAAGGTCATCCCGGCCAAACAAAGGCTCTGCTTCATCCCAAGCTAGCAGGAAACAAGCGACGGAATATAGAAGGAGGACCAAGACAAACTGGAACTCGACAACGTAGGACCCTTCTGAGATCCTCTGGTCTCAATCCTCCCGGTGCGGAACCCACCGGCGGATCGATGCGTACCAAGGCTGTGCCATCCATCTCTCCCGGGCGGGTGATCCATATCCAACACGAGGTCGGCGAGCAAATGACCACGGGCTAAACGACGTCGGAGCCTCGGGCGTGGCTGAAGTCTCTCTCGCGGCCACAAGGTGAGCAAAGCGGGGCTTCCCCCTCTCATAAAACGATCCCCGGTCGCCGGACGGTCGATACCATGAAGAGTCTCCCCCGGCACCAACGGGACAATATCCTCTCCCGGCTCTGCGGTGCCCTACCACATCTAGCGAGCGCCATCACAAATGCGAGGCCCGACCGGAAAAGCGTCGCCATCACGCGCAAGGCAAATACATCCCAAGAGACGTCACTCTCATCATCGGCCATGAACCGCTCCGGCGGCTCGGAAATGTCGATATGACCCGAATCAAGGATCATGCCTGCACTTCTTCCAACGAAGTACGAAGAAAGTCTGCGCAAGCTTCACGCTCACGCGGCACCACCAATCGAAAGGAAGCGAGATGGCCTCCACCTCCGGTCCTCCAATCAAAGCCCGAAAATCCTCAAAAGTGGGCACCATTTCATTATAGGAGAAACGGTACACGTGCCTCCTAACATCCCGAACTTCGCGGCGGCCCGCAGCAAATCCCAATCGGGAACCTGACTCCTTAAAAGACCAAGCCGAGCAAAGACGAAACCTTACCTCGAAAGCCCGTCTACGATGCCTCATGCGGCGCCGCATCCACGTTTTCAAGCTGCTCAAGGAAGTGTGCTTGCCTCTCTGCGAAAGCCTCGGCAAAATTCTAGGGACGTACGAAGAATCCATGGCAAAAATGGAGGTTCCTAGAGAAAATGGGGAAGAAAGCTCGAAAATGGCGCAAATGGGGAAATGAGGAAGAACCGGACCTTTGGAAAGCATTTATGTCCTTCCCAAAAGCAAGGTTGGTCCGTACGGACCTCTTTGCATGCTAAGTATGTCCGTACGGACCTCCTTGCAAACGAACCCATTTCCCCGGCAAACGGTACAAAAACCACGTCCTCGGCAAAACCTTGCTCCAAAGCGCCCAAACAACGGCCAAAGCCATTCCGGCAAACAAACACTACCCACAAACACACTCTCGGCTCACGTGGCATGCACAAAATAAAAAATAATAATAGCAACAATTTCTAGGACAAATCCAGGAATCACAAAAAAAATGACATTACATCTTAAAATAAAATCTTTGTTTGCCATGCAAATACATGTGTTTTATTACAGTACATCAAAATGTACATTTGCTAAACAAAAAAAAAAGGGGAGAGGGATATGAAAAGAGGGAAAGCAAATGAATACTAATCAGAATCCTCAGCATCATCATCCGCGCCGAGGTCCTCCAAAGAAAAGTCGGGCATCCCGGCGAACTCGCCGTCACATCCTCGTCGTCGGAATACCGAGCACCGCGGAGGCTCCCACGAAAAGTACTCGGAAGGATCAAATCCGGCGAAAGGATCAAAGAAAGAAGGCTCTGAGGAACCCTCGCCTGTGCGCCGTGCGGAGGCATGAGCTGATAAAGAGCTGCTCCCTCGAAGGCCTGCGGCTCCGAAGACGTCCGGCATCCATGCTATGCCGCCCCTCAAAGGTCCCTCTGCTGCGGCTCAGGCTCGGCTCTAGGCGGAGGAACGTCCTGAGAATGCCTCGAAGGCATAGGCTCGTCTGTTGGCACACGGCGCGAAGACCGGCGGGACACCTTGACGCCATCTTCTTAGCGAAGGAACGCGTCGCCACGTAACGGCCCGAGTCGGCATGTATCGTAGGCTCTCCCGGGACTGCACCAACAAGAAGCCAAGGAAACGCTCATCAAATGCGGTTATACTCGACAACAAAAGAGAAAAATGCGAGAAAAGATGCCAAGATGGAAAAGAGTCGGCACACTCGCGATCTGTCGGGATCCGCTCTGTATGCGGCGGGAGCTGCTCGGGAGCAGATACGACACCCTCCTCCTCGATCCGTCCCGCGGACGTACGTGAAATCCGGTCCCGGCATCGGAACCTGCAGGGGAGCTGCGGGCCGGCCTCTCTCTCCCGCGCCGGCACTGCGGCGTCCTCGGCTTCCTCCTCACGAAGGCCCCGTACTCCTCTCCATATAAAATGAACTCCTCGGCACCAGACACCGCCAAGGTACCTCTCGAAGTCAAGCACATCCATGTCCCGGGAATCAAGCATCCCAAAGGGAGGGTCCCTCGGAGCCACGGGAAGCACACGGGAGCCATCTTTGCCCGGAAGACCCGCTCCCAGATACATGACATCACAAGTCGAGCCCGCGGCATCTTCCGCGCGCGCGTCACCTCGGGAGCCCCCTCGAACTCATCTCCCTCATACCGGGTCCACGGGAACAAGACGAACCCCTCACGGCTATCTCGCTCCGGACGCTCCTGCACATCCCGTAGGCGATGGTGAGCTTCCCCCTGGTCCTCCTCTTCCTCGCCGTACGAGCCCGGCCCCGACGCATAGCGGGGATCTGCGGCTCCCCAGCAGCCCAGGATCTCTATCCCACGGGAAGCCTTTGGAAAACCTCATAAAACCACACACTGTGACAAAAACGAGAGAAGGCTCGGTGCAAAAGACAACGGAGAAAAGACAAGTTGCTAAATCAAAAAACGGCAATAAACTCATTACCTCCAAAGCAAAGTCAAGCAGGGCCCAGCTGGCCACCCCGGCTAAACCGGTCGAGGAGAAGTAGAGCTCGGCCAAGCACGCCTCGCCCCAAGCAATGTCGCGAGACCCTATCCGAGATCAATCGAAGCTCTCCCAGGCGAAGGAGGCTGCGGTCGCGTGGTTCGAGAACGAGTCTCGGGCAGTGCATACCACAAGAAGGAGCGCGCCCAGCTTGCTCACATTGTCCTGGCCAGGTACCCGGATGTAGGCCCAATCTTGCGGCGCGTGATCCTCATCTCACGTGTTGTACGGCATCCCCAGGAGCCCTGCGAGGACGAGGCTCAAAGCCCGGCGGCTCGGTCGGCACATCATCGGAGATCATGTCTCTCCGCCTCCACGGGCTCTCCTTTGAAGGAGAGCCGGTGATGCGGCAAAATCGGTGGGCGTCAACTTTGTCACCTCGCCCCGGCTCGAGGTGGAAGGTGTGGGTGGTATCCCACCAATACTCGGATAAACCCGGGGAAGACACTCTTGTTCTTCCTCGTGTCGAGCACACTCCGGCCCGGGTTCTCAGCGAACACACCTAGGCCGAAGCATAAACCGGCCTCAGGGACTCGGCCTACCGTCCACGGAAATATCGGGCATCCGTGCCATAGCTCCACAACAGCCTCGGCGATCCCGAGTCTTCATCCTCTTGGCCTTCCCGGCCATAAGCCCCGCATCCTGCGAGGTAAACACAGCAAAGGTACGTCAATCCACGGTACTTAATATAAAGGCACATATAACCCGTCACAAAACACGGCACATATTGCACATAATTTTCACATACATTATACATATAATTTTTCCATGTAACCCGTCACAAAACCACGGCACACAATGCACATAATTTTCACATATATCATGCATATAATTTTTCCCATGCGGTCGAGTCACAAAAACACGGCACACTGATGCACATAATTTTCACATATATCATGCATATAATTTTCCCATGCGATCCGTCACAAAAACCACGGCACACAGCTGTACACATTTTCTCAAAGAAAAAAAAGGGGGATTAAACCCTACACGACACATTTTCAAAGAAAATCCGTCCCAACCACGGCACATATTGCACATATTTTCCCCACAAAGTCCGTCACCCAAAAACATGGCACACACGGCACGACACATATGCATAACACATTTTTCAAAAAAAAAAAATCCGTCCCTACACGGCACACACTTTCACATATAACCCGTCACAAAACACGGCACGTGTCACATTTTTTCACAAAAATTATCACTACACGATAATTTTTCTCACAATGTACATACATAAATAGCATTAGGTACAAAACACCAAAGCATGCAATTCACTAGATAGGCACTTTATTTTCACAAATAAGAGCTAATCTACACATTTCTGCACAAAATACACATACCCACAATTTTTACATGTCCATTTTCAACAATTCATCAAGAATTTCACAAAAAAGGCATAAAATAAAAAAAAAAAAAATTCAAAAATGCGAAAAACTAAAACCTAGTTCTAGCATTCAAAAATTCGACGAGGGAATCAAAACGGAGCAGATTTCTTACCTCCCAGCGTTCATGGAGCGACGATTGTGCACCTCCGGATTCGGATACAAAACATCCGGGTTCTTCGAAGATGGAGCGAGCGAGATCCAATTTCTTTGAAGCTCCATTCGCTGCTCGACCACTTCACGGCTGCGTTGACGACTGACTCCTTCGAGATCCCTCCGCCATTGCAAGCAATTCAAGCTAAGAAAAATGGAAGATTTTGGACAAAAATGGAGTTTTCTCTCTTTCTCTCTCGGTTCACGCTGGAAGAAGAAGAAATGAAGGGGGCCTCGGTTATTTAACACAGTCAAAACACAGGAGCTGTAAAAAACCAAAGTGGTCCAGTACGGACCTCTTTGCAACCAGGTTGGTCCGTACGGACCTCTTTGCAAGGGGGCCAAATTACTTTCTTGCCACTTATAATCTTTGCCCAGGCATCACTAAGGCCTTTTCCAGCAAATCCCAGTGCGGGAATGGTCCCTAACTTCAATTGACCAGGCCAACCGGTCCGGCCGTCGTAAGACCGGTCCTCGCCCAGCTCCGTGGCGGCAATTCAACCAGGCCGTCGGCGTAAGACCGGTCCTCGCCCGCTCAGCGGCAGTTCAATCCCGGCCAGTGGCGTAAGACCGGTCCTCGCCCTTCAGCGGCAATTCAACCACCGGCCATCAACGTAAGAAGACACAGGTCCTCGCCCGCTCAGCGGCAATTCAATCCCAGAGCCATCGCGTAAGAGCCGGTCCTCGCCCTTCCAGCGGCAATTCAACCACCGGCCGTCAAGCGTAAGACCGGTCCTCGCCCGCGACTCAGCGAGCAATTCAATCACCGCCCGCTCAACGGCAATTCAAGAAGGACTGACACCTCCCGAGCGCCGAATCCCCGGGGCACGAGCACGCCTCCAAGCCGCTTCAACGGCTTAATTCAAGAAAGACTGACACCTCCCGGCCACGAGATCCCGGGGCCTGCGACGCCTCCCAGACGCCCGAGTACGGCAATTCGAAAAGACTGACACCTCCCGGCCAGCGAATATCGAGGCACAAGGACGCCTCCAAAGGCGGCTCCAGCGACTCAACTCGACGCGGCCTCGAAAGGAAGGGTCCGAAGTCATCTTCCCAACGGGAAAAGGGCCCTACAAGGTCACGCATCTGACAATTCGAAGCACTTAGGCGATTCGGATGTAAGCCCGGAACCGCGCCAGCTTCCGACGGCGGGCGCATAGCACCGCCGGCCATCAGAAAGTAAGCCGAGCTCCGCTCCCCAACAAGTCGAAAGGGAAGTCGTACAGTGCGCATATCCCCGGCTTACCGACCATCATGTCCTTGCCCACTCAAAGCGGCAAAACAAGCACGAGAAGGAGCCAACACCTCCCCCAGAAGTCTGAGTCCCTGAGCCACGAAGCGCCTCCCGAAACGCCAAATGGTGAAGCAATCACATCGGCCCGTCATCCTTGCCCACTTCAACGGCTTAGCGCAAGCACGGCAAGGCGGTCATCGTAAGTCCCAACCTTCCTCTCAGCATGCAAAAGCACCTCGAAGGCATCTACGCCTCTCGAAGCACTGAAGACAGCCGCGCCTCCATGAGAATGCGGGCTAGAAGACGATTCAAAGTCCTCGCGCATTACATCGAGCCGCCGCCGAGGAAGACGATTAAATGCGGTGAAGGCGATTCAAAGTCCTGTAGCGTCCTCCGGCGTGGCACCAGCTCAGCTAACGGCTAGAAGACGATTGAAAGTCTCGCGCATTACATCCGTAAAGCTGCGGCTAGAAAGACGATTCGAAAGTCCTCGCGCATTACATCAACAGCTAGGCTAGAAGACGATTCAAAGTCCTCGCGGCATTACATCAGCACTTGCCGCCCAGATGACGATTCAGAAGTCCTCCCGGCGTGGCACACCAGCCGCCGCCGACTAGAAGACGATTCCAAAGTCCTCCCGACGTAGGCACCAGCCGCCGCCGAGATGACGATTCCAAAGTCCTCCCGCATGGCATGTCCAGCCGCCGCCGGATGACGATTCAAGTCCTCGCTACATCTCGGCTGGCCGGAAGGCTTTAAACCGCGGTCCCGATTAGGAAAATCGTAAAATTTCAAATCCCGGGACACCAACCACCGCGTCCTCAGAAGACGATTGACCTCGGCGTGGTCCGCCGGACGCCGCGTCGACCTGAACTAGCGATTCACAAGTCCTCGGCGGTCACCACAATCGAAGGACACCGCCATCCTCGCTCCTCGGCGGAACGACCTTGCACCACCGCTTGATTCAGGAAAATCGTAAAATTTCCATCCCGAGCGCCCGCCGTGAAACCTATCGGTCACATCTTAGGACACCACGTCCTTACCGCCCGACCTCGGCGGTCACACAACACTTCGAGGGAACCACCACGCCGCACATTCACAAAACAACCTCGAACTACGACCGGGCTTGATTCCCGCCGGGGATACGTAGGAATCCTATCCACGGGGTCCGGCCGTCGACCTATCGGTCACCCGGGACACCACCGCGTCCTCACCAGGCGGCCTCGGCGGTCACGCGACACTTCGAGGGCACCACCACGCCCGCATTCACAAAACACTCACCCCACGCTCGACTACGACCCGAGGCTTGATTCGCGGGGAATCCACGTAGGAATCCTATCACGGGGTCCGGCCCTATTGACTACGGTCACGAAAAGGACACCACCGCGTCCTCGCGTGACCTCCACGGTCACTTCCTCTCCCGGCCACGCGATCCAGTTAGGACCCTTATCTTATCGGCGACCCCACTTTCTTTCATAAGTGGCGTCGTCGAGGGCTTGTAAGTACCCCAATCTGGATCACCCCCTTTCAAACACGGGAAACACCGCGAGGACTCATCGATCCAGCAGTCTCGCGACCCCTCTCACTCAAAACCCTCTCTAAACCCCCAACCAAACCAAGGGAGGAGCCTTTGCAGGATAAAGGGACGAAAAGGACCTTTCGGGAATTTTCGGGGAAATTGGGAAAGCAATATTGGTCCGTACGGACCTCTTTGTTGTCATAATTCTTGAATCTCCTTAAAGTCCACAATATTCCCTCAAATCCCGGAAGAAATGATTACCCTGCATGGTTGGTCAGTACGGACCTCTTTGCATGCTTGATGGTCCGTACGGACCTTCTTGCATGGGGGACATCATCATTCCGAGAATATTCACCATCATTGCGAGATTCCCTCAAATCGAGGAAATCCAAAATTACGGATAACCGGGGAGGTCCGTACGGACCTCTTTGCTCGAAATTTTACTATAAATAGAGGGCTCCCCCTCCTCATTTTCCACACACCTCCCTCTTCTCTCTTCCTCCCTTAGCCTTCGGCTCCCCTCTAAGTCCTCTCGAGGCACTCCGGCCCCTTTCGGATCCTTAGAGGCCTTAGAGCTCCCTTGTGGTGCTCAGAAGCCTCCAGCGCTCCCGAGACGCTCCGCGCTGCCGAGGCACTCTCGAGGTACTCTGAGGCCCCTCGTGGTACTCAGAGGCCTTGCACTGGTCTTTCCACGGTGTCCGGCTCTTTCCAGGAGTCAAACCGACGATCCCAAACCACGCCGAAACTCTGCCCAGTGACTCACTGCCACCACAACGCACGCCGAACCTCTGCCCGAGTGATCCCGACGATCCCCACGCACGCAGAACCTGCGCCGACGCGCGGCCTACAACCTCAACTCACGCCGAAACTCGTCCGCGGACAACCGGCATCTCCCGAAGCAATCCCGATCCGTACCGGAACGCTACTCCGACCTCAAACACCATTCCCGGCGGAAGGCACGGACACGAACCAACATTGGTAAGGCTTCCTTCCATTACTATTTCAATACATTTCCATACATAGCATACAATGTAGACATCCGATACGGCATGCATTTTTAAAAAGCACACACACACACACACACAACATTTAAAGGATATTAGGGGTATCAGAAAGACTCGTTTTACGAGGCTACTCGGAGTGAGCTCTAATATTCTAATATTCTCTTCCGGGAGTCATCGACCTCCGAACTCAAAATCTCATCACACAAAAGGTTTAAAATTATCTTTAAGCGTGCCCTTTCAATGTTTTGGGCTTAATAAAAACGGCGTGGCGACTCTACAAAACAAAAACGGCGAGACACATCGCTCCAACGCGAAAGATGCCAGATGCCGGGGCGCGAACGCGCTGCCTCTCGGATCCGGGTAATTTCAATATCCATGTTGGGTTTGAGAGTCTTCGGTTGGAAATTCTCGAGTGGCTTGAGAAGATTTCGTTTCACCAAAGCTTCAAATACTTGACCCAAGGGCATTTCCAGGTTATCTAAATCTTTGGAGCGTGGGAAGCGAGGGGGATTGTTATTCTTTGGGGCTGCTTGATCGCGGTTTACTTGAGCTCCGTTACGAATGTAGTGCCTTTATTTGCTTCCTTTCCTTTGGTCGGGCGGGAGTTGAAGTTGCCGAGGTTTGTTCGATAGCGGTAAGATGAGGCGGGGTTCTTTGTTGCCTTTTGAAGACTCGAGTCTTTTCAAACTTTGTCCGGCGTTGACCATGGCACGGAGATCCGGATAGAAATGGTGGCTGATCAAGGTCCTCAAAGATGGCTTGAGGCAGGAATGGAAGATGTCCATCTGCTCTTCTTTGGAAAGTGGATCCATTATCTCGCTTAGCTTCCGGTTCCATCTTTTGTAGAACTCGCCCGGTTCGTCATCCTTTTGTTCGGTGGCTTGCGGAGTCATGGCGGTTTGTTTCCCATTCAAGATTGGCGCGGTACTTCTCCGGGAAGATTTCAACGATCGATCCCACGTGGAGCGGTTTTACGCCTTCACATTGAGGAACCACCTTAGTCTTTGTGGATTTGAGGGAATCTTGAAAATGATGCGCCATACGTTGAGGGTTGCCCCTTTGGCTCTCATACCCGGGACGTAGGTGTCGATGTGGGTTTTTGGGCATTACGTCCGTCAAACTTTTCCATTTAGGCATCCTGAACTTTGGAGGGAGAGGGACCACTTTGTTCGGATCGGTAGGCGGGGAGGGAGTCCTTGAGAACTAGCTAGCTTGCCTTGCATGTCTTTCATTTGTTCGATCAGCCAAGCCATGTGAGGATCGGTATGCGAGGTGGGTTACCGTTTTCGGGGACGGAAGCGAAGATGGAGGTGGATTGGGCGATGGGATCGCCATTCGGGAGTCTTGGGGAGGTAGTTGAGTGTATACCAACCCATGCCACAGGGTGTTGAAGTTGAGGCGTGATTGCCGGGTCGCTAAGGGTTGTGTTTGGGAGGCTGGGAAATGATTCGTTAGCCCCAATTGGCGAGACTAGCGGGTGGCAAACTTGAGATGTCGGGATATCCGCTCGGGATGCCTGTCCCTGGTAAGCATGGGGACTTTTGATTGTCGTTGCGAGGCTCGTATAGAGGCAAAGGATTGAATCACTGGGGATACCGAGATGCATTGGGATACGCGGAGCGAGCACGTATGTGTCTTTGTTGGTGCGAGCTTGATGTGCGGGCGGGGCGAGCGGCGGCGGGCATGTCGGGCTGCTTGGCCCAGCGCTGAGGAGCTTTGAGCGAGAGCTGCTTTGCGTTCTTTGGGATCTCGTAGCTTGGCGGAGCGGGACTCTGATAGCTTTGAGAAACCGGGGGAGCCGGTATGTCTTCGTCCTCTATGAGAACAAAGGTTCCGTCGGGTTGGGGAGCTGCATATGTTCCTCGAAGACGCAGTGTCTACGATCCGAGGCTTCTTTGTTCCTCTTGGCGCTTCTTGATGGTTTCGAAGGCTCGCGGCACCTCCTCCATTGTCTGGAGGTTCCTTAGTGGCGGGGTTCCGTTTCCCTCAGCTTGTTATACGGTGATCCCGTCATGGGGGAGTATCGGACGGTGCAGACCGTTGAACTGGAAGGGCTATCGGACTTTGTGACCTCGATGCGAAAAGGCGGCTTCCGGGTATTCTCAACCACTCTCGGTTATTTGGAGGGTGACGGGCAAGGTTTAGACACGGGAATGGCCTAACGGGATAAAGGGGAAAGCTCACGTGGCATGCGGTTTCCGTTTCTTTTATTTTTGATTTATTTTTGTTGTTTTAATTTACTTAAAACATGTTTTCTCAGAATCCTAGGTAGGTTGGAAAAGATTGCTCTTCTTTTTCGCAACTATGCTAGATCTGGGTCGATGGAGACCATACGTGCGGCTATAAGCCCCTCGTTTTGCACTGTATTTCGACATCCCGGGGTGGACGGCCCGGGCGAGGGTCCTATAGTGCAAGCGGTTTCCACCGGCCTAAAGAAAAATCGAACCTAAGGACCGAGCTGTCATGTTCGTTTTGATGCGTTAGCCATGTGAATAGTGAACCGAGCCGGCCACTGAGTCAAGATCGGGTCAAGAGTTCGGCATGACCTCTCTTTACCTTGCTTGCGCAAGGGATGCGTGACGTTAGGCGTTGGTGGGTCATATTGTCATGGGACGTATCAAGGCGTGATGACATGGTGTCATGTGAGCATGGATGTATATCGGGACGGAACATCGTGCAGGTGTAGCCGGAAATCAAGATCGAGGTCAAGATTTTAGCATGACCTTTCATCGCTTTGCTTGCGCAAGGGATCTTGAGTTCGAGCCTTGACTCGAGAAAATGGCCGGCATGGTATATGTATCCAGTGTATGACACGGGCTGAGTAAAAACCAACCGAGTGCGGGACGAGTGTGACTCAAGACTCAAACGTGCGGGGTTGACGCTTGGCTAGGATGGGATGTTTGGAATGATCCCGTGCGCGTCCAAGAGGCCTAGGAAGACCAAACGGGACTGCAAGCGAGACCACTCCGGGTTGAGGGTTGTAGTGTGCGGTGTATCCGAGGCGGCGGTGCGCGTAGCGTGCGGTGTAAGCGGCAGTGTGAGTAGAGTGCGGTGTAGCAGGCGGCGGTGCGCGTAGTGTGCGGTCTCTAAAATTCTTTTACGAGTAAAACGAAGCTTTTGAAGAATTTTAAATGTATGCACGAGATGTATATTGATGCATTTTTTTGTATTTTTATTTTTTGTAAAATAAAAACGAAGCACGTGCACACACACACAATTTAAAGGAAGGGGTAAAATGAAAGTTTGACCCTCATCGTTTTAAAAATCTTTTGTTTTGTTTAAAAGTTTTAAAACAAAATTTCCCAGTCGCCAAGCGAAATTACCGGATCAGAGGCCTCGCGGCCCCCGGCATCGGCATCTTTCGCGTTGGAGGTGTCTCGCCGTTTTTGTTTCGCATTTGTAGAGTCGCCACGCCGTTTTTATTAAGCCCCAAAACATTGAAAAAGGGCATCGGTTTAAAGATAATTTTAAAGCTGTTTTTGTGTGATGAGATTTTGAGTTCGGAGGTCGAGATGACTCCTCGGGAAGAGAATATTAGAATATTAGAGCTCACCAGAGTCGCCTCGTAAAAACGAGTCTTTGGATACTAATATCTTTAAATGTTGTG